>APFE031000554.1:60864-180422 GCA_000404065.3 Pinus taeda | reverse complement strand
TCAGAAATCTGAATGAGATTTATGAACAAGGAGAGGTAAGTACCAATACCGGTCTGAATTCATTATTCGCTTTATATTATCATGTTGATGACCCAGTTCATTTTGAAGATGCTGTAAATGAAGATAAATGGATTGAAGCAATGAATGAAGAAATTGGTGCAATTGAAAAGAGTAACACATGGGAGTTAGTGGACGTCCCTGAAGGCAAAAATGCCATTGGAGTTAAGTGGGTCTATAAGACCAAAAGCAATGCTGAAGGCAAGATTGACAGGCACAAAGCAAGACTTATTGTGAAAGGCTACAAGCAGCAACAAGGCAGAGACTATGATGAAAGCTTTGCACCAGTAGCAAGGATGGAAACAGTCAGAACAGTGTTGTCTATTGCAGCACAACACAAATGGAAGATTTATCAGATGGATGTTAAATCTGCATTCCTGAATGGAGTGTTGAAAGAAGAGGTTTATGTTGAACAACCTCCTGGTTATGAAGTTAATGGCCAAGAGCATAAAGTTTGCAAACTGAAGAAGGCTCTTTATGGGCTAAAGCAAGCTCCAAGAGCATGGTACAGCAGAATAGATGCGTACCTGATTGAGAATGGGTTTGATAAGTGTGATGGTGAACCCACACTCTACATAAAGGAGAATGACGGTAAGATTATTATTGTTGTTTTATATGTAGATGATCTGATTTTTACTAGCAATGATGCTTATCTCATTGCTGATTTTAAAGCAGTCATGAAAAGTGAATTTGAAATCACTGACTTGGACGTCTTAAGATATTTTCTTGGAATTGAAGTAGACCAAAGTGAAAATGGTGTTTTCATTTCTCAAGATAAATATGTAGAAGCAGTGTTGAAGAGGTTTAACATGCAGAACAGCAAGGCAGCTGTGACTCCAACTGTAATGGGGTTGAAATTGACCAAAGAAGACAACAACAAGGATTTTGATCCAAAATTGTACAAGAGCATAGTTGGCAGCCTTATGTACTTCACTGCAACTAGGTCAGACATTATGCACGCTGTGAGTTTAATCTCCAGATTTATGGAAAGACCGAAAGAGACTCATTGGCAGGCAGCCAAGAGGATTCTAAGGTATGTAAATGGAACGAAGGGGTTTGGGTATTTTATACTCTTCTTCTGAAAGTTTCATGTTGACAGGTTACACGGACAATGATTGGGCTGGAAGTGTTGATGACAGGAAAAGCACATCAGGATATGTGTTTCATATGGGATCGGGAGCCATCTCATGGGCTTCCAAGAAGCAACCATTTTTGGCTTTATCAACGACAGAGGCAGAGTATGTGGCAGCAACAGCAGCAACATGCCAAGCAGTGTGGCTGAGAAGAGTTCTCAGAGATTTGTGTCATGAACAGGAAAATGGTACAACCATTTACTGTGACAATAGCTCAGCAATAGCATTGTCCAAAAACTCTGTTTTTCATAAAAGAGCAAAGCACATAGATACCAAATTTCACTTCATACGTGAATTGGTTAATAATGGTGAAGTTGTTTTGCAGCACTGTAGAACAGAGGATCAACTTGCTGACATCTTGACAAAACCATTGCCAAAGAAAGGTTTTGATCATTTCAGGAAATGCCTGGTTATGCAGCAGTTGAAATTAAGGGGGAGTGTTGGAATTTAATTCCAACTGCACCTGATTAATGCTGAAACGAAATCTAATCTACAACAGTTATTTCAGATAGTTCGGTGCCACAAAAGTCCACTGATATTTCTGAACTTTAATACGCTTTAAACTCAGAATTAAATCCCCTGCAGACAGCCGTCTTATTTTTGCTGATAAAGTCATCACCGCCTCTTTCTTCAATGAATACAAAGATAAATATCAGCAGATATTTTGCTTAGTTTATTGTTTAAAACAGATTTTTATTTTCCTATAAATGTAACGCACAGCAGTCCTGTTCTCTGATGATGAGAAGAAGTGCAAGAAGGTGTAAGCAAAAAAGAACAGCAGTTCTGTTTTTGTACTTTGAGTGAAGGTTAGAAGAACAAGAGTGTGTCTCTTCTGTAATTGCACAGCAGTGCTGAACCTATGATTTTCTGAGATAGAAAATCGATTTCTGGAACTGAAACGTTCCTTTTGTAACAGCTAAGTTTACTGTATCAGTCTTGTTTATTGCTTATAAATACAAGTTTACTGTTTTGTTGATTTTCAGTTGCTGTTACACTAAGTGTCAAAAACACTTTGATTTCACTCTGTAAGTTTATTAGTGATTTGACGCCCCTTGTTTTAGTTGCTGTTACACCAAGCGTCAATTGTCTCACTGTAAATTTATAAGTAATTTTGACGCCCAAAAAGTGACTTAGCGTCAAAATCGTGTTGCCGTTACACTGAGTGGCTTGATGTCAAAACTCGCGTTGCTGCAACACCACGAGCAGCGTTGCTGCAACACCAAACTGTGTTGCCGCAACACAATTTCCAGTTTTCTGTTGCTTCAACACCACGATCAGCGTTGCTGCAACACCAGAATCCTCTTGCTGCAACACCAAGTCCAGAAAACGAAATTATCAGTTTTCTGTATAAAAACAGAACAGTTTTGTGTTATCTATTTGTTATGGAATTCACCATAAAATTCCAACAAGAATATGGCATAAGAATTTTCCAATTTTTATAGCTTGGTCGAGTGGGATTTTGATAAAGCCCGCTTGACCCATATGGTAAAATGAATGTGGTGTTCTTAGGCGCATTGGTATAGTAATTTCTCTCTTAAGAAAATGATGACCTTCATAGCCATAGGCGGTGGTATTCGATCTCACGCTTCCGCTGTGAAGAAAAAATTGGTTTTTTTTTTTTTTTTTAATTTTTCCTCGAAATCAGTCAGATTTCCCATATTCCGAGATAACACTGCAGCAGCTGCAGCGTAAACATTGTTGTTAACTTCTCTTTTCCATTAAAAAAAGTTCTGAAAATTTAAATAAACTTAAAGACTAATCTAGATGACATCGATTGTTTAACATGCAGAATGATCTGAAAACAATATTTTCGTGGAACGTTTAGAGAAGGTTTAACAACGTGGAGGAAATTCTGGAGCTACCTGAGTGTGTGGCACCCACGTCTTGCTAGAATAACCATTTAGTTGACACTCAAATGTGATCACACCGTCCATATTCTCCTTATTGCGGCTACGCTCTCATCGTATTGCCAACCATTTCTCCAGTTGCAGGCTGGACAGAATGCTCCAACATTCAGTCGAGCTATATTAAACCACATTATATCAGGTGCAACTCGTAACACCCAAGGTCCCTCACTCAATGGCTATAATAGCTATTTAAAATGATCTTACAGCCTCCAATATATGTTGCCTATGTCCATACCCTAGAGATGTGATAAGGTTATTGAAACAATTGGATAATCATTATCTTATAGAAACTCAGTGGATAAGGAAGAAATCAAAGAGGGGAACAATAGTGCTTGCCGATCGAATTACACGTGGTTTCTACAATGCATAAGAGGGATAGAGTTGAGACTCCAATGTTGTGGGGAAGTTCGGGATAGATATTATCCATACTGAATGCTTTTATGGCATTCAGATCGACGAGTAATGCAACAGAAAGGCCACATTGCAAATCTGAAAGGAAACAGCCGCCAATCAGTAATGAAAGTGATGTTTGCTTTAACACAGTATATAACACCCTTTTCCCTTATACTCAATTTCTAAATTCTCCATCAGATATGATCATTGAATATTAGACGATAGGATAACTTTGGGTGCATGGATGTTTAATATTATATGATATAATAAGAACCATATCAGTTTTCTCTGCACGTTAACATCTTAGTCAACCAAGTTGTTTCATATATGATGACAATTAAAAACCATGGTGAATCTCTTAATTTAATCAACTGAGAAAGGAGTCTAACTCCAATGAGCTAAGAGTTGGCTATGTTCAACCAAACATCCTCAGGGACCTCAATGCATTTCAGAGTGCATTCCCCAATGAGTAGGACCTTGTACTTTGATTGATGATAGAGGACTGTGCTTTTCTTCATCCCTCACAATCGAGGCGAGAGTTTCGATTGGGCAGACAAACCCTTTCGTTAGGATGATTGAAGAAGACCAGAGCTGACAGGAATACGGAAAGGATAGGCTTTCCGTAGAAGACGGAGAAGATAGTGCCTTTGGTTTACTACATTTGTGGTAGGTTCTCTAAGGCTAGCTGAGCTATTCACCGATGACCACCTTATCCTCGAAGGGGGTTTCATATCTGGGACCTTGCTTTTAGCATCCCGTGGACATCATAAATTTCGCTATTAAAATCAACACCAGAAACTAGTCTCTGTTAATGTTGATTTGATTATTAGGATTTCACTTTTAGTTGTAATGTGTAAATTGAAAATATACACATTCATATGTGAATCAATTAATAAATAAAGCATCTTTTCATATTTAACAAACTTCTTATATGAATATGAGAACACATATTAAACAAGTAGCTTATATGAACACGCCGAGCAGAAAATGTTATTTGTTGGCTTCATCCTTAACACACTTACTTGACTTGGGATATTGTGTAACTATTTGATTTGGTTTTTAGATAGGATGAAGGTTTGGTAAAAAGGACGAACTTCTTCAACTTTTAATTTATCCCTTTATGCAATTTGAAGACACAATTTATTACATGCTTTGACAAGAAATATAGAAGCTTCCACTCGTCACTACAATATCAACCTTTAGCCATACCAAAATCCATCACTTTACACAACCCCGTTTCAAACTTATCTTCGATTTCAATATAGCATAAGATATCTATATATATATATATATATATATGCCATTGCTTCAATGGTTATGAATTATAATACCTTTTTTTTTTTCTAAGTAAAGTCTAATCTATATTAAGGTAAGAAAATATTTACAGAGGTTACATCATTCGAGAGGGGCCGTGCCCAGCCCTCTGACAAAAACAGCTGAAACAGACTATCTTTCCAGTGCGACCCCATTACAAGAGATTGTCCTTTTGTGATCCTTGGACAGCAAACATACAGAGACCAGACTCTTGGACAAACAGACATATAAGAACCAGACTCTATAAAGCCTGTAGACACTAACATTGACACTGTATTGACTAGAGACAAACCTTCAAGAGAAGGCAGAGGAGAAGAACTAATAGCGACCAGACTATAAACCGACAAAGACATAGTGAAAACTAAGCCAAAACCTGGAGAATAGCGACCAAGGAAACTCAGGAAGGGTGACTGGGCAGCTCCGATGGCTTCGTCTGCTCCGGGCTAGGCGTGTCGAGCCAAATAACCATATCCTCGTCCCACTGAAGCTGTCCATTTGGGCCTGGTTGTATTGAGCTGTGGCCTTCCTCTCTATCCTGAATTTCATGAACCGGAGGCAGAATTTCCTGCTCTGATGGAACAGTACCCAAATTTTCCTGGACTTGGGCCGGCGGAGGTTGACCAGCCGGCGCGACAGCAGTAAGGGGACGGGGCGCGTGGTAGACCCTCCCATTCATGTCACCCAACAAAATTTCGCTGGACTGGAATCCTGCAGGGGCCTGGGAAGAGGAAGGATTGTCTTCAGGGGCCGCCTCCGAGAGGTGAATCGATAAATTCACTATGACATCTGAGCGCAGGAGCCTTCCAGGAATTCTGAGACGGATTGGCTGGTAGGAATCCGACAGAAGCAGATATTCCTGCTCAGAGCTGGAGGATGAATTTGCCATGGCCTCCCTCGGAGCGAAGGAGTTCACCTCCTCACCGTCGAAAGCAATGCGAATCCCAGATCTCCCTCCGCGCCGAGGCACACCTCTACTGCGTACCATAACATCGAACGCGAGGGCAATAAGACTCTGCTTCACCACCCTGAGACGTCCAGCAGGTGAAATCTCATGCCAGAAGCCGACCTCGAATGTTTTGTTCCAGTTCTGGTATGACTGGGTCTGTCGATTAAATAACAACTCCATTGCCTTCAACGCGTACAGGGTAGCAAAGTCCGGCAAGCGCTTCATTGAAGAGGGGAAATGAATGTTTATGCCTTCTGGCGGCAGGCGTTTAAGGGCCTGCATTAATGCTGCCTCGATTGGTGAGGAACCAGCTGCCCGTCGCACCCCCGCGTGGCCAGCTATAATATCATGTACTCCCCTGACAAACACCCGCATCCGGGTTATGAATTCTAATACCTTAAGGCACTACTCTAGAACTCATTGGAATAGAACCTAGAACTCATTCATATCTAATAGGGGTGGATTTGTCCATAGGCCGAAATGTTTGAACTTAGAGCTCCAGTACCATTTGTCACATACTCCATGGGATTAATTTGACAATTACTTACTAGGCTCCCATTCCTTAAATTTACTTTGATTAAAGTTAGACTCAATATTTGTCACAAGTATAATTATTCTATCATTACATGAATGAATATTATTCATGCAACTATATTCGTACTCTTAAAAATTCGACAACATCAAAAGTAATGAACCATACCGCCAACGCACAATACTACAAACTCCTTCCATGCTTCACTGAATCCATGATGTGGACTTTTAGATTCAATTACAAGACTTACATTTCAAATCAACCCTTAAGCATAAATTACAACTCGGAGAAAAGAATCAATCATGGCATGCAACCAATAAGATTCTTTGATGACTCAACACAAGCATTAATGGAACGTTATCTTAAGTCTACTGTAGCTACCATTGCCATGAATCATGATCATAGTCCTATTGGCATAGTCAAAATTATCACTGACATAAATCTGATGCAATCTGCATAAATAGCTAATCTAGCCCGATTCGATGCAATTCATATGACATAATGTATAGGATAGATAACCTTAACCATAGGCTATACAATTTGAAGCCTTAAAACATAATTGTTCCGCATACATCGATGTCTCATGCATAAATATTCACCACCCTAAAAACAAAGATATCACATAAGTTTAGAGACGTACTATGTTCCTTCACTAAATTTAATTGTGATTAAAATTAGATTCAATAGTTATCCCATGCATATGTATATAACCATCTCATAATTAAAGATAATACATACACCTATACACCTGTGCTGAGTGATTAAACAACATAAAAGGTAAGGAGTAAACATACAATACATCCCATGCAAGTGGTTTAGACAAGAGTAGTTGGAATGATTGTCACTTGGATAATCGAGCACCTCCACCCAACCTAGAATTGGCTTTCACCAGTTCAACACCGAGCCACGAGTTCTTGCCATGGATCAAATGCCTCATGTTGATCTCTTCAATGGGTATTTAATAGCCTCTTTCATGATATGGTTTCCATTAGCGGCGTTCCGCTTTTATCGATCTTTTTATCCATTTGCGTAGGCTTTTCCCAAAAAAGTTCTCCTTTCTCTTCTGCGAGGCTTTTCCTCATAAAATCTTGCTTTTCTCTCTCGCAAGGCTTTTATGTTTTTCTTAACTTAACATCTTTCTCTAGCTAAGTAGCTTAATGGATATTTATCTCCAATCCATTAAGCTTATCTAGAATTGGATCTAGAAGTATTATCATGAAAGAATTATCCTTTCCCATTCACAATGGGATTTGGCAAGAACCTCATCTCTCGGTGTCTCATTTTTCCAAGTGATTAAATTATTTTAGCTTAATAATTAAGTATCTAGTTTCGTTGTTGCACATGAGACTTATATTTTCTTAGCTTAGGTCAATAGAGTGTTACATACAATTGAGGGGTGTTACATTGGACATGTTGACCATGGGTGAACATGGTTTGATCAATTTGACCATGGTTGGAAATACTTTTCTATCATATAATATGGTTGTCCATGTTGACAACGGATAGCCATGGTTGACCATGTTCAACCATGGGGACCTTGGTTGAGTATGGTTGAGCATGGGTTAGCCATGGTTTTCTAAGGTTGATTATGATTGACCAAATATGACCATGGTTGTTCATGGTGACTAGAATTGACCATAGTTGACTACAAGTAGCTAAAGTTGATGATGATTGACCACAACTAATCGTGGTTGACTATGGGCAACCATGGCAACCAGAGTCAACTATAGTTGACAATGGTTAACCATGCTAACCATAGTTATCTACAAGCTACACTATGATCAACAATAATTAGCCATAGTAAACTATGGTGACCATAGTTGACTATGGTTGACCACATTGACTATGGTTGACTATGGTGACTATGGTTGACAAAAATGACCATGCTTGCTCATGGTTAATTGGGGTTGATAATGGTTGATCGTGGTTGAGTATATGGCGGCTATGGTTGACCAAAGATGATCATGTGTGCTCATGGTCGATTGAGGTTGATCATGGTTGACTATGATTACCCATGGTTAGGTAAGATTGACATTGAGGACTATGGTCAATCCTAGCCAACCACGATCAACCATGATTTTGTTTTTGTTTGTCACATTACAATGTTGATCTTTTGTTTGTCACATTGCAATGTTGATACTTGTTTGTCACATTGCGGCGGCAATTTTTTTGTTGTCACGTGCGACATCATTTTTTGTTCATCACATTACTTTCTTGATTTTTGTTCATCAAATTGTTTTGTTGATTTTTGTTTGATATATTGTGACTTTGATATTTGTTTGTCACGTTATGATGTCAGTTATTGAATATGTTGGTTTATGGGCAACTATGATGGAACATTGGTTACCATGGTTGTCAATGTCTAACTATAGATGAATAGGGTCGATCATGTTTACCATGAATTACCGTGGTGACCATCGTTGACCTGGTTTGATGATTGAACATGGTTGCGTTGTTGAAAAAAAGTATAAAGGTTATATTAAAAATTAAATATTGAAAAAACTTAGATATTAAATAACCCTTAAACCTTATTAAATATAAAAATTAAACCTTATATGTAAACCCTTATAGTAATATTGTTAATAACATTTATTATTAAACTTGATATTGTTATTGATACTAATATTCATATTAATATTAATATTAATATTAATATATTTTGATTAATCGCTTTTAAATTTAAATGTTAAAGAAACCTCAAATCTTTTAAAATATAAAATTTAATAAACCTTATTAATACTAATACTCGTATTATTATTATTAAACCTTAACTATGGTTGAGTAAGGTTGATTATGGGTTGACTAATGTTTGCTATGGTCAATTGTGGTTGATTATAGTTGAATATGGTCTACTAAGGTTGACTGAGTTGAGTATGGGTGTATAAGTTTGACTAAGATTGACTACAATAAACATATGGTTGACTAAGTTTGACCATGTAAATAATGACTACAGAGGTTGACTATGTTTGACTATGGAATTATGTTGAGACATTTTTATTTGTTCCTCATACTGTGACATCATTTTTTTATTTTTCATGTTGCGATGTTAATGATATTTCGTCATAGAACGATGTTGATTTTTTTTCTTTATCACATTGCGACATTGACTTTTTGTTTGGCTTATTGCGACAATGGCTTTTTGTTCATCATACTGCCACATTAATTTTTTGTTTGTTATATTACAATGTTGAATTTTTTTCATCACAATGCGATGCGCTCATCATAAACAATGTCAAATTTTGTTCATCACATTGTGATGTCAGTTTTTGTTTATTAGATTGTGACATTGATTTCTATTTCATACATTGTGATGCTCATATTTATTCATCACATTGTGATGTCAAAATTTGAAAATGGCTGTCTATGGTCAATTGTGGTTGACTATGGGTGGTCATTGTTGACCATAGTTGTTCATGTTTAAGTATATATTTAGTCAAAGCCAATTAAATCTTTTCATTTTAATCATTTACATAAACTACATTTATACATAAGATCAGCTCTAGGAGACATCATTAATCTCCTCCTAATCAATTAGCGTATCCCCCGAGGATGGACTCACTTGGAAGTTTGAAACGTTGGGTTAAATAAACCAGTTAACAGGTTATTCCTCTCTTATTAAAATTCTCCCCACCTGTGTGGATTCATTATTTAAGAATATCAAGTCCTACCATGAAAGGGACATGATGGACATCACTTTTGAATTTGACAAATTAAGATTATCTAGAGCTAAACTTATATCCAATCTGAATTTTCTTAAAAATTGTAGAAATAATAATCTCACTCCCAAAATCACTATCTGTAAACTTCCTCTAAGCCATGGCAGAAATTTATCTATTTTCAAAAAACTAAGCGAAACCCTAGTAAAGAATGGAATCAAACGCGTTAGATCTAAAATATTTAAAACTTCCCAGAAGACTTTTCTTCACTCATTTTCATCTATCCTCATCCCTAAGACATGATCTATGGCAATCCCTTGATGCTCTCACCTTCATAAAATTTGAAAGATGGTTAGAAAAAGTCAGTAATAAAAAAAAAAGATTAATAATTTAATACAACGACCATTCAACTATCCATCACCTAGTTCTGATCATGTAATTATAAGTTTCAATTATAATAGATAGCTAAATTCCGCTGCAAATCAAGGTCAAGGGTATATATCTAGCATTCATCACTCTCATCTCAACTACGCTTCCTCGAGGACGCAGTGTGCTAATAGAACCCAGCTCCGTGGCACCGATTTCATTGTATCTAGCTCCATCCCTTTCAGCAACAGTTCTCTTGATACCATTCCTCTCGACAATGCTCTCCCGGACCAACAGAACGCAACATTTGGCAGTAAGATAATTATTCAGGCTTCCATCCCCCTGGGCATAACGAATCCTCATTAATTTATTACCAGACCAATATGCATCTTCGCATGCGCATTCCACCAGCAACTCAATGAGTTCAGTGACCATCAACTCACCCAACTCTCTCATCACTAGTCCTTACTTCTTTGAAAATAGTAATGGATCTCTTGACTCCATTCTTCTCGACAATGCTCTCTCGGACTAGCAAAATGCAACAATTTATAGTAGGATAATTACACAAGCTTCCATTCCCCTGGACATAATGAATCCTCATGTTTTATTATCAGACCAATACGCATATTCCCATGCGCATTCCGCCAGCAACACAATGGGTTTGAGCACCATCAATGCACCCAACTCTCAGAATTAGTCCTCACATCGCTGAAATGACCACTAATATCCCTCTATGTGCACTGCGATGCATGTTCACACAACATTTCACTGATTCCTGTTCCCATCAACGTACAAAATCATAATTTAGCCAACTCTAGATACATAAATCCCTCTCATCGGCATAATATGATATCAGATAATGTGCACCCATCTAATACCCAATTGGGCCAAGCAGCGAAATACGCATCCTCCTGTTCGCATTCTTGCTCAGTTACCAACAACACATAGCCTATCTCTCTCAGCATTACTCACAAACATCCCTCATTGTGAACATCACATCTCAACTTCGCCTCAACTTCATGTCTCCATCAATACACAGAATCATGACAATTCTAGGCACACAGATCCCTCACATCATCTTATTTCACTTCCAGAGAATGCGCAGGTCACCCCTACCAATATCCAATTAGATTATGCAACCAATCATCAGCATTCAAGCTCTCAAAAGGCGCATGTCATCAACTTAACTAACATCCATTTGGACCTTGCAACTGAGGTCATCCTGAAAAAAGGTTTACATTTCGCCATAACTCCTAATAAAATCCCGTTAGAAGAGGTCATTAGTAATATTGAAGTAGCTATTAAAGACCTTGAAATTAGAGAAGGCATTGCTAAAATTCTCAGAACTTCCAAACCCCCATCCTGCAAGTTAACAAAAGAAGAAAAATAGCTTTAAACAACCTTAGAAGAAACAAAAATATAGTCATACTGAAAGCCAATAAGGGTAATGTCACTGTAATCATGAATAGGGTAGATTATGACAATAAAATGAAGGAACACCTAAATGAAAGTCGTCGTTATAAAATCATTAATAAAGACCCAGTGAGGAAATTCTCCGTGAAGTAACCAAAAGAATCAAAGAATCATCTCTTGATGACATTACCAGAAAGAAAATTACCCTTAGTAGCTCCATCATGCCAAGGGTTTATGGAACTCCCAAGGTTCATAAACATAACATCCCCCTTAGACCTATAATAAACACCATAGGTTCCCCCACCTTTCTTCTTGCGAAATACCTTGCAAAAAAACTCAGACCCTTTGTTCAATGGATCAAAAACCTAGAAATTAAAGATGATGACCTCATGGTAAGTTTTGATATTGTATCACTCTATACTTTGATACCTATTGATGAAGCCATTAATATCATGGGTGAAATCACTGATAAAGAAATTGTAGACCTCCTGAAACTTTGCTTAAAATCTTCATACTTTAGTTTTAAAGGCAAAATATATGAGCAATCCCATGGAGTAGGTATGAGCTATCTTGTATCCCCCATAATTTCAAACATCTATATGTAACACTTTGAACAAAAAGCCCTCGACTCCTTTCCCTACACCCCTAAAGAATGGAAAAGGTTCGTTGATGACATTTTCGCCAAATGGAGTCATTGGAAGGAAAAACTAGACCAATTCATTAACCACATAAATAGTCTCTCTGATCATATAAAATTCATTATTGAAATTCAAGCTAGCAATAATCTTCCCTTTTTGGATATCATTCTATCTAAAAAAGAATGAAAACTTGGTTTCTAAGTCTTTAGAACGAAAATTCACACCAAGAGATATTTGCATGCAAATTCCCATCACCACCCTAAGCAGAAAATTGGAATCATAAAAACCTTAACCACTAGGGTTGCGAGAATATCTGACCCTGACTAACTAAATTATGAACTTAACCATCTTCACAAATTATTTGAACCAAATGGTTACAACAAGAACACCATTAGTAAGGCCATGATCCAGTCTCTAAGGATGAACAACAATAATAACAAAGATAAATCTTCAATTACTCGTAAAATCTCCCTCCCTTATATGAAAGACACCATGGACAAAATTGCAAAAATTCTCAATAAACATAATATCAATGTAGTTTTCACTCCCCCTAACACCATGAGACAATTATTCAACTCTGTTAAAGGCTCGATAAAATCTACCCATCAGAAAGGTGTTTATATTATACCTTGTTCATGCGGTAAAGAACACATAGGGGAAACTGGTAGATCTTTTAACATTAGAATCAAAGAGCACTTCGCTGACTTGTGAAAAGAAAGAACCTCAAAATCTGCCTTAGCAGAACTTGTAGACTCCTCCTCACACTACATCTGTATGGAAGAAGCCAAACTTATTAAAAAAGAGTGCCATTATCTTAAAAGAAAAACCAAAGAAGCCAATGAAATAGAAAAATAAAAAACAACTTGAATTGGGATGATAGATTAAAACCTAGAAATACCTAGAAACCATTACTAAAAATCATAAAAAACCAGTGATTAACTCCTAATTTTTAAAAATCAAATCATTAATTAAAAACACTACATTTCCTAATAACTAATTAAATCCTAATTTCTCATAAAAATCAAAACATTAAAAATATCACCATTGATAAATTCTTCAAACTAATAAAATCAGTTAATCATAATAACACAAAAATTCTCAAAAGAACCTTAATCCAATAATTTTAGATGTACTTTATTAAATAAATTTAATACTCTCTTCCTAAAGGGAAAATTCGTTAAGGTTTTATAAAAATAAGCATAATACACACATCATGACAATACTACTTAAAACCTCTTCACACTACTTGGAATTTAATTATTATATTTATATTGCCTCATAGATTAAAATTTTGAAATTATAGAATCATAAATTAAATTAGTCAAACAAATACATCACTGAAATAAAGCTAACCCTAATTACTAGTTAGACCCTAATTTCACTTTAAAATCATTACACAACTTGGAGTTTAATAATTATAATTACAAAGCGTGATAGATTAATTAGAGAATCATAATTAAGTTAATAAAATAGATACATTAATTAAAATCAAATAACTCTAACTACTAACTAAACCCTAATTTCACTTTAAAATCAATACATTACATTATACAGTAATAATAAATACAATTAAATTATATCTCCAGTTTAATTAATTCATCTATAGATCTTAACCGCATATTGTAAATTCACCCTGAATGTCAAAGCCGACTAAATATTTTCATTTTAATCATTTCCATAAACCACATTTATACATAAGATCAGATCTAGGAGACATAATTAATCTCCTCTTAATCAAATATCATATACGTTGACGATGGACTCACTTGGAAGTCCGAAACTTTGGTTTAAATAAACCCGTAAACAAGTTATTCCTCTCTTATTAAAAATGTTCACTATGGTTGACTATGCTAACCATGGATGACGATGGTTGACCACGTTTGAGCTAATTTGACCATGGTTGATTATGGTTGCATTATTGAAAAAAATTATAAAAGTGTTAATATTAATATTATTATTTTAACCTTATCTATGGTTAACTATGGTTGTCCATGGTTGAATATGGTAAGCCATGGTTGATTATGGTAAGCAATGGTTGACTATAGTTTAATATGGTCAACTGAGATTGATTTAGCATGGCTCAGCTTCACTATGGTCAAATAAGGTTAACAATTCTTTAATATAGCAACATATAGTTGGCTAAGGTTGACCATGGTTCATTGTGGTTGGCTATTTAAATGTTGACTGTAAAGGTGGATAACAAAGGTTGACTATGTTTGGTTATGTCATTTTTTTTGTGACAATGTTATTTATTCATGACAGGTTGACATCATTTTTGTTTGTTTGTCATGTTTCGACACTGATTTTGATTCCTCATATAGCAATATTGATTTTTTTCTATCAAATTATTACATTGGTTTTTTGTTCGTCACATTGTGTCTTTGATTTTTTGTTTGTCATATTGCGGTCTTGATTCTTGTTCAACAGAATGTGATGTGAATGTTTTACTCAACACATGCGATGTTAATTTTTGTTCATCACAGTTTGATGCCAATTTTCGTTAATCACATTGTGATGCCAATTTTTGTTCATTGGATTGTGACATTGATTTGTGTTTGATTATGGGTGAACATTGTTGACTATGGTTGTCAATTTTTAAGTAAAGATTAATGCAGTTAACCATGTGAAGCATGGATGACCATGGTTGACCATAGTTGAGTTGGTTTGAGAATGGTTCGATATAGTTGCACTATTGAAAAAAGTTATAATAATATTATTATTATTATTATTTAATATTTACTAACTTTGACTATGGTTGACCATGGTTGAATATAGTTATATATGGTTGACTAAAGTTGACCATGGTTGAATATAGTTATATATGGTTGACTAAAGTTGACCATGGTTGATTATTGAAACATCGACTATAGACATAGACTACAAAGGATGACTATGTTTTCCTATGTAATCACATTGTGACATTGTTATTTGTTCCTCACAAGGCAACGCCACTTTTTTGTTTGTCATGTTCCAATGTTGATTTTGTTTTTTTATAGTTTCATGTTGTTTTTTTTGTTTGTCACATTGTAATGTTGATATTTTTTATGACACATTGTGACATTGGATTTTGGTTTGTCGTATTGCAACATTGATTTTTGGTTTTCGATATTGTGACATTGATTTTTGTTCATCACAATGTGATGCATATTTTTTTGCTATCAAATTTTATTCATTACATTGTGATGTTTATTTTTGTTTATTAGGTTGGTACGTTTAATTTTGTTTCATATAGTTCGACTTTGATATTTATTTGTCACTTTGTGATGTTAAATTTTGAACATGGTTGTCTATGGTCATCTGTGGTTGACTATCGGGTGAACATTGACCATGGTTGTCATTGTGTAAATATAGATGAATATAGTTGACAATGTTCACTATGGTTGACCATGTTAAGCATGGATGATCATGTTAAGCATAGATGACCGTGGTTGACCATAGTTGTTCTACTTTGACCATATTTGGTTATGGTTGTACCATTGAATGATACAAATTGTATTAAAAACTAATAGTTTAAAAACTTGAATATCAAACAAGGGCTATATAGTAGCTAGTACATGTTGCTTAACTTAAATATAACTTAGTCAAACTAAAAAAACTAATGAAGGCAGAGATTTCATCAAAAAATAAAACAACTAAGAGAACATTGTATTGTTGAATGCCATCACCAAAAATTAAGAAATATGATTAACTATAATATATGTGTGTGTGTGTTTTATATATATATATATATATATTTATATATATATATATATATATTATATATATATATATATATATATGTTTTTAATATAATAATAAGTCATACAAATTGAAATATTGACAAAAAGCATATTTTCATGAAAATGGAAATAATAGAAAAATAAAATCAAAAAGTTAAATAAAAAGAATATAAAGTGAAATAAAAAATTAGTAACTAATAAAAATGAAAGTTACTAAACAACTCATAAGTAGAGCTTAACCAATCACCTTACAAATAAATAAATTAAATAATAATAATATTAACAAAATTGAATTCCCATTGTTTATAGATGTCTGTGTTATATATCTATTTATCTATCTATTATATATATATATATATGAAATTATTAAAAATGTGTTTTAATTATAATAAGAATTCATCCTAAATTGAAATTTTGGAGAAAAAAAGATAATTCATGAAAATGGAAATAATAGAAAAATAAAAATAAAATAAAATCAGAAAGTTAAATAGAAAGGAATTAAAACTAAAATAAAAAAGAATTAGTAACTTATAGAAATGGAAATTACTAAACAACTCATAATAGGAGCTTAACCAATCACTGTATAATTAAATAAATTTAAATCATAATAAAATTAACAAAGATTGAATTCCCAGTGTTAAACTATGGATAAGGGACATAAATTTTTGGTCAATGATAAACTAATATGTAGTCAGAAAAATTAAATGCATAATACCATGCCTACGACAGGGATACTGATATTAAACTTATATTAAATTTATTATCCAAAGTTATTAAAGTTTTTTAAGTGTAATTATTATATTAATGTTTATGCGCATGTTAACTATTGGCATGATGTTCCAAGTTGTTTTTCTTTAACACTCTGTTGCCCATTTGTAGGAACATCACCAAACCCCTGGCCATTCTTATTAATACCCTCCCCTCCACTTACCTTGGTGTTCCCCTCACAGATAGGCCTCTCTCCCGGGCCACTTTGGAGAACCTGATAAACAAATTGGAGAAAAGAATGGCCAACTAGACCTTTAGATCTCTAAATTTGGCTGGTTGTCTTATCTGGTTAAATCTGTCCTTCAGGCAATCCTACTTTACATGTACTCGGCGCTGGCAACCCCAAAATTTATTTCAAACAAAATGAGAAAACCTTCAGAGGAACTTATTATGGAGAGGTGCAGAGGTAAAACAGAAATGGGCTTTTGTAGCATGGGAAAAAATATGGAAGCCCAAAAAAGATGGTGGCCTCGGTCTTAGAGACATAGACCTCCTAGGAAAGGCCCTGGGAAGCCAAAATCCTATGGAGATGGATTGCTAACCCCAACTCCCCTTGGGGTACCCTCTGGAAAGCAAAGTACACCTCGTCCTTAACGCAAGAGCAAATCATCAGGCTCAATGGAAACATCAAAGGTTTAGTGATTTGTGGTCAAGCTTGGGAGAATAGGGAAATCATTCAAAGACAAAGTTTCTGGGAAATAGGTAGCAGGAACAAGGCTCTTTTCTGGGCGGATGCCAGACAAAAAAGGCCTAAACTTGATCAACATTATTATCAACATATCAAGGTTGAAATGAAAAACAAAGGGAAGATTAAAGTCAACCAATACAGGGGAAAAAGTGAAGAAAATAACATATGGAGAAATTGGATCAATCACGAGGAATGGACTCCCCATATGAACCCCCACATTTGGTCAGACCTCTCCTCAGAGTTACAAAAAAGACAAATCCTGCTTGACTTTGCTGAGGATAAACTGAGATGGGGGAAAAATTCAGCAGGACACTTCATCTTAAGCGAAGCCTACAGATACATAGCAAAGCACGACCAACTCCAACGATATCCGAAGTGGAATGTTATTTGGGACAGGAAGCACTGGTAGAAAATTTATATCTTCCTTTGGTAGTCATGCACAAAAAAGTTTTAACATGGGAAAATCTAAGAAGAAAAGGCTTTATTGGCGCCTCGAGATGCCCCCTCTGCCAGCGTGAAGAAGAAACCCCCAATGAGCTCTTAAATTTTTGCCCTTTTGCATCCAATTTTTGGAATTGGATTTCTTTGGTCTTCAAAAGATTTGATTAGGACCCCTCTTCCATTCAAAGTACCATCTCGAACTGGAGAATGGTTTTTTCCCCCCATCCTCTAGTTAATTGTGTTAAGAATTTAATTCCTAGTTTGATCCGCTGGGCTTTGTGGAAGGAACGCAACACGAGAATCTTTTGTGGCCTCTCCATCTAGGAGGAATGCATTATTGCGAAGATCAAAAGCGTGCTCCGCAAAACTATGACCTCTCTACCCACTCAGACTGTTAAATCCCCTCCCACCCTACTTGAAGTGAGAATTCTCTCAATGCTGGATCTCCTTCATATCAAGGTCCACGATGTCACTCCCCTCCGCACGCATGAAAATAAAAATAACATGTGGCAATCGCGAGAGCAGGGGACCTTCAAGCTCAACTACAATGGCGCAGCTAAAGGGAATTTGAGCCCAACAGGTTTTGGAGGGGTCTTCAGAAACTCTAAAGGTAAGTTAAACTGGATTTATGAGGGCATTATAGCATCAACCACCAAAAATGTCGCAAAACTGCATGCCCTGGAACATGGCATTGCCATAGCGCACAACCTAAACCTCAGTCCTCTAATAGTTGACGCAGATTCCACGCTACCAACCCAAATCGGCAAAAAACTTCATCACGGTATCGAGGTAGACAAAATCTTAAAAATTGGCTCGTAAACAAAATAATATAATAGATCAAGTAGGGAATTGACACCATGGCAGGCGTCCACTTTCAAGCAATCGAAAGGAAGGGAAATAAATTCGCGGACATACTAGCGAATGAGGGTATGGCTGCTACCCTATGCCTGAAGTCCCGAGCGTGGAAGGAACTGGAGGAAGGGGAACTTCGTCAGCGATGCGCATCAATCAATGAAGAAGATAAATACTCTACTGAGCAATAACTATTCGCGTACCTTTCATCATTACAATGTTGATTCTTTGTTCAATGGGAAGGACAGGTGGAGGGCGCTAGAGAACGAACTCATCCTTGGCTCGCCTGCCTCTAGAGCCCGCGTTGCCACCTCCCCTCCCCCTTATGTGACCGTCTTCTCTTAGTCTCATCCTCTATGCTCTGCCATTACTCCTCCGCCCCTCCTAAAATCTTTGCATGCTTCTCCTTCCTGCCCCATCTCCCTCATTCTGGTCTCCTTCCTCCTCCTGAAATCTATAAATTCACCTCTTCCCCTTCTCCCCCTTATTCTTCTCACTGCCTTTTTCCTCCTCTATTGGCCCCTCGCTCTTTGGTCCCCCTTGCACTCCAATCCTTCTGTTTCTCTCATGGCCCCAGGGAATGGATCCACCCTTGGTCCAAGTAGGGAGGTGCGCGCTGTCGTGTTGCCTCCCATTGGCAGTCCCTAGGCTCGACCCCTACCACTTGCACAGAGACTGCTGTGTTGGCATTATGATGCATGTGTTGTACTTGATGGCAACCCTCTCATAGAAGATCATCTGACTTACATATAACTAGATGAATCTACAAAAGAGATATCAGATGTGACTGAATGCATGGGATCCAGGACAACTCAAAGGAATCAGATGATAGCTCTAAGTGTGACAAGTTAGCTTTGCCATCAAGTCCAAAGGGGGATATTGTTGGCATTATGAGATAAGTGTTGTCCTTGATGGCAAACCACACAGATGACAAATCATAGTGTAGAAGGTCAGCAACAAGGAATTGATGATCAGACTATAAAGAAAAAATACATATACGCAGGTTCATTGTGACCAAGCCGCGTATACACGTGGGTTAGAGATTACCAAGTCGCGTATGCGTATGCACGCACTTTCATGTGAGGAAAAGCGCGTGTATGTTGGATAACTTACCTTTGGTCCATGGCAGTTAGTCATTGGTACTTGAACCTATGTTTTTGGACCATGGTACCTCGTCAGATGTGTTGATCCCTAGTTTTGGGTTCATGGTATTGAAATGTTATGGTTTTGGACCATGGTATTGAGGAAGGCCTAAGAATATAAAAGGAGAAGAAGATCATTAGGCAATGGGTGTGAGAATTACTTGAATACCTGATAGAGTGTGAGATCCAGTATGCAGGATATGGGTTATGATGCAAGCTAAGGAGGGATCTCACCGGTTGATGAAGAACAAGATCTAAGGATAGATCGGGATCAAATGGTTTGAAATGAACTATCTCTGTATGGTTGATTATGCTCTGTATACTGATGCATTGTTCTGCTCTGTGTTCTGGTGACTCTTTTTGTTGACAGGGTTTCAGTATTGGGTATTGATGTTGCTAAGTGTTTGTGAGCTTCAATGATATTGATGGGTCCAGTATGAAAATTTGATGAAACGTAGCCTTCAGATTATAGAGTTGTGCTTCAGTGTATCCAGTCTGAAAATTTATGAAACGTGGTACCTGGAGGAGAGAAGATTGTAGGTCGGCGCCTACGTACTAGTATCTTAGCTAGTACAAGAACTATGGCGGTTGTAGCTCCCTTCCAGGAGAAGCTTGAGAACGAGAGAGGGTTGTATCTCTCTGCAGGTTGCAGCCTGCGTACTGATAAAGGACTGCACCAGTACATTGTAAAAGAAGTTTCTTATTAAAGGAAGATAGAAACAAATTGCAGCAGGTGGTTTTCACCCACATTGGGTTTCCACCTTATATCATGGTGTTCATGTGTGTGATGATCTGTTCTGTTTATTGCTTCTGTTCACTGTTCATATGGTCAATGAAGTTCTGATGCACTATCTAAAGATCAACATGTAATGGATTATCTGACTTATAAATAATCTGGATATACGCTAGTTTCTTTAGACACAGTCGCGTATACACGCGGATATACAACTGAAGTAGCGTATATGAATCTGAGTAAGAAAATGAAAAAGTTTTACTGATCTGATAATACTGATTCACCCCCCCCCTCATTCTGGTCTCCTTCCTCCTCCTGAAATCTATAAATTCACCTCTTCCCCTTCTCCCCCTTATTCTTCTCACTGCCTTTTTCCTCCTCCATTGGCCCCTCGCTCTCTGGTCCCCCTTGCACTCCAATCCTTTTGTTTCTCTCATGGCCCCAGGGAATGGATCCACCCTTGGTCCAAGTAGGGAGGTGCGCGCAGTCGTGTTTCCTCCCATTGGCAGTCCCTAGGCTCGACCCCTACCACTTGCGCAGAGACTTCTTTAGGCGTGCAGCTCTGTGCTACGCTGCGACGATTAATCTGGAAACAAAGTAACGAATTTCAGATTTGGAGGCCCAAGCAAATATTCTCCGTAGAGAGGTCACCACGAAGGTAGTCGACATGGAATTTGCTTGGATTCCAGACTCTGCTCTCACCTGGGCGCACGAAAACCTCTACGTGCTTACAATTGGAACATGGTGGCAAATGAATACCATCATGGGGCTTGCTATGCAGGAGCAAGAGGATCGTTCCAGGGCTTTGGAAACTAAGATTGATCGGCTCAGTGAAAAGTTTGTAGTGTATGTAGAAGCCATCCACCATTGCAAATTTATCACTCGAGATGCTCTGAATTATATTGTCATCAAGAAGAAGTCGACAACAAAGGTCTATTCAGTCGCTAAAGGATCCCCGAGCATCAAGAAAGAGGACCCTTGGGCCTCCATGAGTCATCGGGTCATCACTGCGCAACAGGAGGGAAGCTCTCAGGAGACTCCCATTCGTCTGGATTAGGATCAGGTCACCACCAACCAGCAGCCAGGAGTGATGTAGTTGGTTTCATTCCTTGTTTTTCTTCCCATGTGTATGTTCTTTTGTCTCCGTGAAGGTTGTTTGTTGCGGAGGTTAACAATATCTGCATGGTCATCTGCCGTAAGGCGTTCTTCTCCTTTCTCAACTTCTAATATCTCTATTATGAAAATGTTGTAATGAGAGCACCTCTTGGCTCCACTTTAGTACTATGTTCCCTCTACTGTAAATACAACCTTTGCTATGACCAAAACTAACCTTTCCACTGGTTCTTGTGTCGGGTTCTTTCTCACACAACCCTTTTCGTAATCTGTCAGTTTACCAAGTAATATATTATCTTATTTACAAAAAAAAAAGTTATTGGCATGATGTTTATTATTGATTATGGGTATGTGATCCAGGTGGCTTCAGGGAACCTAAAAAATGAAGGTGTTCAAAAGTTTATTAAATTAGGACCAAGTTGTATTTTTCGGAGTTAACTTTCCAACAATGCAAACGACGCTTCAATCTGAGTCCGTATGAGAAAGTTATTACAATTTGAAGATTGTACCAAAAAAAAAAATAAAGTCGATGTCAACCTTGGTTGTATATATGACATGTGACAAATAAGTTAATAGACCTAGTGGGACCCATAGAGCTAATGTGGAAACACGACAAGTCGACACATGGCAAGTATGTGAAAAAAGTGGCATATGATGTGGACCAATGAGAGCCTGCCACATGGCCAATCACATGGTGCTACATGACACCTCAAATTACGCCCAAGTGGCCTTGGTGTGGTGCAACCTTCATTTTTGTCTTACTCTCATCGTTCAAAGAGTCGTTACAATATGGACATACATTTACCATATATTATATGGTTTGAAAACTATATTAGAACTATAATTGGGCTTTAAAACCATATTAAAGAAAAATTTGGAGTCCATGGATTTCGAACCCAAAACCTCCCCAACGACAAGTAACATAATATGATTTTGCTAACCATTGTGCCAACCACACACTTTGTCTTATTCACCCTCACATGTTTTTATAAAATTCCATTCAAGTGGTTCAAAAGGAACCATGGAGAATACATGAGAGATAAGGGCGTAGACATGCCAATGAAGACACGAATCTCAAGAATATTCTAGGAATATTGCTAGAGCATACGCTAGGGATATTTCAAAGAATATTCTCTGAGAAATCTTTGTGGAATTCGTATGCAAGTAAATTTTGTAAGGGTTAAAGCCTATTTGGGATGAGCGTTGTTTTTTCTTCAAGGGGACACCTTTGTTGCTGAGGGGTTTTGCGCGGGCCTGTGGAAACAGAAGATGGAGGATTTGTTGGTGGATAAAGATTAGTGGATCATGGTAGATCCGGGTACTAAACCAACGGGAGTGTCTCATGAAGAATGGAAGAAGTTAGATTAGACGGCAAAGAGCACAATACGATTGTGTGTTTGAGATTCAGTATTGTTGAATGTATCAGGGGAAGCTACGGCTAAGGCTTTGTGGGACAAGTTAGGGACTTTGTACCAATCTAAGTCTCTAATGAATAAACTGTTCTTGCGGAAAAAGATATATAACTTGAGGATGAAAGATGGAGACTTGGTGACAGAGCATCTGAGCGCATGTAATATTGTAGTAAGTCAGTTATTATCTGTTGATATTAAAATTGCAGATAAAGATAAGTGTATCAGTGTGTTGTGTTCTCTACTAGATTCGTGGGATAGTCTGGTTATTGCAATAGGTAGCAATACAATTGCCTTGTAGTTTGATGAAATAGTCTAATCCTTACTGACGGAGGAGATGAGATGGAAAAATATGGAGAGCCAGAATGGTGATGCCTTATCTGTATGAGGACAGTCCTAGAATAGAAACAAAAATAAGTCATCGAGTGGGCGATCTAAATCTCCAGGAAAACCTGTAAAGGTGGTGTGTTGGAAATGCGGAAAGGAATGGCACTACAAAAGGGACTGTAAATCTAAAGCTCCTAATAAAGGAAAGGGATCTGATGATGCTCCTTTTGCAAAGGCGAAAACCACCTCAGTAGAAGGTGGGGATGTGTACTTGGCTTCTTCAAGTACACATGTAGATCACGAGGGATGGTTGATTGACTCTGCATCCTTTCACTTCACTCCCCATAGAGAGTGGTTCTGCGAGTATGAGAAATATGATGGTGGTGATGTCTTTTTGGGGGATGGCAGGAAGTCTAGAATCGTTGGTTGTGGAAAAGTAAAGTTGAAGTTGCAAGGTGGAAGGGTTAGAACACTTCTAGGTGTTCTGCATATTCCTGCATTAGCCAGAAATCTGATTTCTATAAGCAAGTTGGATGATGCAGGTGTAAAAACAGTGTTCTTGAAGGATACCTGCAAGATGGTTTGGGCGACATTGGTATTGATGCGGGGAGTTCGAATTGGAACTCTGTACAAGTTGCAAGGTAGCACTGTTGTTGATGGGCGCAACAGTTCCGTGGTTCTTGAAAGTGGAGCAGAAAATTTAGTGGTCTTTGGAGAGAAGACCATGCTATGGCATCAAAGGCTTGGACATATTGGAGAGAAGGGCATTCGAATACTTCATGGTAAAAGCATGGTAGAAGGTATGAGTAATAGTTCTCTGAATTTTGATTTCCGTGAAAATTGTGTATATGGGAAGTAGAATCGGGGGAGTTTTCCCTCTGGTGGTAAAAAGATGAAACAGATATTAGAGCTTGTGCACAGTGATGTGTTTGGACCTTTGAAGGTTCCATCACTGGTTAAGTCTGTGTACTATGTATCATTTATAGATGATTTCTCAAGGAATACATGGATATATTTCCTTAAGAAGAAATCTGAAGTCTTTGACATGTTTAAATAATTTAAGGCTTTAGTGGAAAACCAGACAGAGAAGAAGATAGAAGTGCTGAGAATAGGTAATGGTGGAGAGTTTTGCAGTAATAAATTTGAAGAATTCTGTAAGAAGTGTGGTATAGCACGGCAGAAGACTACTCCATATACACCTCAGCAAAATGGAGTTGTAGAAAGACTGAACATGGCGTTAATGGAAAGGGCAAGAATCATGCTCAGTGTTGTCGGGTTAGGACATGAATTCTGGGCAGAGGCGATGGAGACAACATGTCACCTGGTCAACAAATCACCTTGATTAGTGTTGGAGGATTAGATTCCACAAGAGGTATGGACTCGTAAGAAACCCTTTCTTTCACATCTGAGTGTATTTGGATGTGATGCATATTTACATGTTCCAAAGGAGAAAAGAACAAAGTTGGATAGTAAATCTGAAAAGTGCATCTTTATTGGGTATAAGGATGGTTTAAAGGGTTATAAGCTTTGGAACCCAGTAATAAGGAATGTTGTGTACAATCGAGATGTGGTGTTCGGAGATGTGAAAGATGTTATTAAACATGAAGTCCAAACAAAGGAACCTGAGAAGATAGAGTTTGAGCTAAAGGAAGAAGAATTAGATTCTACAGCAGAGGAGGATTTAGAAGATGAAGAGCCACAAACTCCGGGTGTGAGAAGATTAGTTCGAGAAAGAATGTAGCCAGAAAGGTGTAATCATATACTCTCTGTTCAAATTTTGCTTTATCTATTATTGATGATGATCCCAGAACTGTGAAGGAAGTAGTAGATTTAGAGGATGGAAAATTCTAGAAAGAGGTCATGGTAAATTACATCTTTCAACAAAAATGAAGCTTGGGATCTAGTGGAGTTGCTAACTGGAAGGAAACCCATTGGCAGCAAATGGGGGTTCAAGAAGAAGACAAGTGCAGAAGGAAAGGTGGAGAAATACAAAGCTTGGTTGGTAGCAAAAGGTTATTCCCAAGTGCCAGGAATTGATTTTGGTGATATTTTTTCTCTTGTTGCCAAGATAAACTTCTATTAGATTACTTTTATCTGTTGCTGTTGCTTTTGATTTTGAGGTAGAACAAATGGATGTGAAGACAACATTTCTTCATGGGGATCTGGAAGAGGAGATTTACATGAAGCAAACTGAAGGCTTTGCGGTGAAGGGTAAGAAAGAAATAGTATGCAAGTTAAATAAGTATATGTATGGGTTAAAACAATCGCCAAGGATGTGGTATTAGAAATTTGATACATTTATACGGGGACTTGGCTTCACCAGAAGCAAAGCAGATCACTGTGTGTATTTTAAATTAATTGGTGACCGTGTTATTTATCTGGTCTTGTATGTGGTTGATATGTTGCTGGTTGGAAATGACAAAAAAATTATCCAGGATTTGAAGACCCAATTATCCTACAATTTTGATATGAAAAATCTTGGTGCTGCAAACTATATTTTGGGCATGGAAATTAAAAGAGATCGGGAAAAGAAGAAGATTTGGTTAAACCAGAGGAAGTATGTCGAGACAACACTACAAAGATTTAATATGCAGGATTGTAAATTGGTGAAGGTTCGTATTCCTGTAGGTGTGAGGTTATCTGTTGAACAGTGTCCAAGACACAAGAAGAAGAAGAGGACATGTCCCGTGTTTCATATGCAAGTGCAATCGGTAGTCTGATGTATGCGATGGTCTGTACTAGACGAAACATTTCACATGTAGTGGGAGTATTGAGCAGGTTTATGTCAAAACCAGGGAAGAAGCACTGGACAGTAGTGAAGCGTATTTTCAGGGATTTGCGTGGCACTAGTGATTATGCTTTGTGCTACGAAGGAAGACCAGGATTGGACAGAGTGTTGGGTATTCGTGGCTTTGTTGATGCAGACTAGGCTGGAGATCTGGATTAGAGAAGATATACAAGTGGGTATGTGTTTAACATATTTGGAGGTGTATTCAGTTGGATGAGTAAGAAACAATCTGTAGTGGCATTATCAATTACAGAGGCAGAATACATGGCAACCACTCATGCAAGTAAGGAAGCAGTTTGGTTGCAGAGATTGTGTTCAAGTATGGGGTTAGTACAGGGAGCTATAAGGATATACTGTGACAACCAAAGTGTAATTTTCTTGGCAAATAACCCTGCATATCATTCAAAGACAAAGAACATTGATGTTCAGTATCACTTTGTGAAGGATATGATAGAAGACAAAACGGTGTTGTTGGTAAAGGTGGACACTTTGAAGAATACTGCAGATGCATTGACAAAATCTGTGAGCTCTAAGATGTTCTCTTGGTGTAGAGAAACAATGGGCGTTGCAGGGCTAGATAAATGACTAATCTCTCTTGTGGCCCTCTGTGGAAAGAAAACAACAAGTGGGAGAATGTTGGGTTGTGTTATATTCTTTCCATGACTAGCCCACGTAGTTAATTGGGGGGGTAGAAGGGGGGTGGAGCCCCTCCTTCGTTGCACCGATAGCGTAGCGGTGGGAGTCACAGGGGGTTTGAGGGTTCAGGTGAAAATTTTGTTTTTGGACCCTATATTAGGTTGGGCGGACCTGCTTATGGTTTTGTGAATGAATTTTCACACATGGTTTTGGACGCGATGGTTTTCGGTCCATGGTATTGGATGCTTTGACATGTATAAATATGTATTGTAACATTGAAAGGAATATAATGAAAAATCAAGCTAGCAGTCCCGGTTTTGGGATCGAGGGGAAAATATCTGTGTATATGTGTTATGTTCTCGCACTGTTTATTTTCTGTGTTTTAGAATTCGTATGCAAGTAATTCCTGTACGGGGTTAAAACCTACAGTAAATATTATATTATATTTTTATTTTCATTATTCTATTTATTGATTTATTTATGAAATAGAAATAGGGTTAGTTTGTTATTATTAATATATTTTTATTTGACTCTCGTCATTTTATAAATAAAAATGGTTATTATAATCAATAATTCAATATATAATAATTTATATTATTAATAAAATATTTTCTTATTTGGTTATTATAATCAATAATACATATATAATATTTTTAATATTATTAATAAATAATTTCATTTGGTGTCGATGATTAACCACACTTGTTGGTTTGAAAACGTGTTGGCCAAAAATTTCTCTTATGTGATTTCTACCAAAATACTTGGCTTAAATATTTCTTATTTGGTTATATATATATATATATATATTATATATATATATATAATCAAATATTTATATTAACAATTAATGACTAATTTATGACAGCTAGTCTTTAATTGGAATTTAAAAATTTATTAATTAAATAACTATTTCCTAACAACGAGTTTTTAATGGCTAATTTTGGACTCTGATGCATCTTTCCTATTTATTCAATAGGATCTATTGATTTTTTCACCCTTGTCTTGAGGATGAACCACATTAGTTGGTTCAAAATTCTTCCTTAACCAAATAATATTGATGTAATTAATCCAAAAGACATGCTTACTATTAGTCTAGATGAAATGAACCACATTAGCTAGTTTGAAATTCTTTCTTGACCAAATAATATTGATGTAATTAATCCAAAAAACATGCTTACTATTAGTCTAATTGTTAATCCATCTAGACATTACAAAAAAAAAATTGTGTTTGTTTATCACTAACCACAATCAATCAAATTTAATAATCGTATTAAGTTATATAACTATCACTCTCTCAAGTTATTAACCTATTTTTAAAAAATGATGTAATTGATCATGGTTGACCAGCCACCTTTAGAGCATATATGGAAATTTTATAAAACATCTATATTAACGCAGATATGGAAACATTGTATTAATAGAATTAACTAGGTTGCACAATAATTTGATGAAATGGATAGTTCATTGAAATGCTATAATGCAAACTTAAACCATTAAAGTATATTAATGGAACACATTTAAATATATTAGCGCGAAATAGTAATAGAAACTTAAAACATTAGCACAAAATATTGAAATGCTTGAGGAAAAATATTATCACAAATTTATTAACCAAAAACATTAACATGAATGTATGTAATAATTGGTATGAAAAATAACAGGTTTGGATGTAGACTTAAATATTTGTATGAAAACTTAAAAACTGAAATGAATGGAACCTTCATAGTTTAAAATCAACAACTCCACATTTCTAATTAACTTGATCCTCTTCTCTTTCAATGTTTCACTAGCTCAAGAAAAGATGTTCTTGCATTGTTTGTAATAACTTCAAAGAAAGCCATAGTATTCAAACAGGCATCAATTGTTCTGTAGCCAAATTCTGCACAATGTTGGAAGGAAATTAAGGGAAGAGGAAATAAACCTTTGATTCTAAGTGCAAAGACACTTTTCAACAGAGCTTCCATTCCAGTGGGAATAAAAGTTAAATGAAGAGAAAATTACCTTCCAAACATAAATTACAAATGGACAATGAATAAATAAATGAGTTATGAACAAAATGTCTAGGACTTGCCCATCCTCACTTAATAATATTAACTGAAGTCGCCATTTTTCCTTCCAACAATAGCCAAAGGAATAACCTTCTTTTAAGGGGGGCCTTGTCCCTTCCATAGCAATTTGTGCCACCATTTTGAAGAAGCAATAGGGTTGTTTTGAATTAATGCATCATATCTAGATCTAGATGTTATAGTTCCACTTTGTTTATTCTTAGACCATATGATAATGTATTCCTCTTCTCCGTTAATTACAATACCAATTTTACTCAAATTCAATACAAAAGAGCTCCATTCACCTACATAAGATTGAGAAGGGCCTAAATCTTGAGTTGGAATCCACTTTTGACTATTTGAAGTTGCATCTACTAGCCTAGCAGCATCAATGATAGAAATATAACCCAAGTGATTTTAAAACTCCACAATCTTATCAAGGATTTTATGGCGTCAATTGCACCCTATCCATGGGTCACGACGAAGAAGAACTTTAGCCCCATTCCCATTCTTCCACAAGAGTTATTTCTCCAAATCTTGTTCACTCAAAATGAGAACTCCAGCGAAAGAAACCCCAAAAAAATAAAAAAATGGCCTAAAAATGAAAAGTGTTGATGTTGCATCAATTTTTTTTCTTTTTTTTTTTTGAAATCTATATTTTAGGGTAAATTTTCAATATTTTTTTAAATGGATGTGAAAACCAATTTTGTTATGCAAAAAACACTCTGAAAATGAAAATGTTGATGTTGGAATAATGTTTTTTTTTTTAATATATTTTTGATGGGGTAAATAAACAACAATTTTTAATAATGATGTTAAAGATAAAATATCACCGACTCTGAAAATTCTTAATATTCCAATGATTGTCAAGCATGACATTAAACATAAAGTATCATGTCTCTGAAAATCCTTAAAATTTGAACGATTTTTAGCCATGACATTAAAGATAAAATATCACATCTTTGAAAAGCCTTTAAATTCCAACAATTTTTAGCCATGGCTTTAAAGAAAAAATACTTATAATTGTTTTTAACCATAATATTAAAGATAAAATATCATGAGTTAGAAAACGTTAAAATTTTGACAATTTTTCAACCATGAAATTAAAACCAAAGATCATGGCTACAAAGAAGCTTTAGTTTTCAACCATGACATTATGGAAAACAATTATGACTAAATTTTTTTAAAAATGAACACCTGAATGAAAGGGTCATTATACTAAGCTTAATTTATTTTTTAAATGCTAAAAGTATATTGATTTTAAAAATCGACTATCAAATTAGCACACAGTGTAAGGAAACTCTACGCTTGTAATGAAAACTTAAAGACCAACCATGAAATTGATATATTGTGGGGGTAGATTTGATCCATTATAACAAAAACTTTATAATCAACTACCAAATTGACACGTAATGAGATGAGGTTGATATTCAAGGATCAATACAGACTCTGCAAAGAAAAAATAACATGAAACAATATAATAAATAATTATATAAATAAATAAAAATGATGAATACAAAATAAAACAAAAATCAACACTTTTCAAAATCAGATGATTTTTTGCTACCTCCAAAAAATGAGAACTTTGTATAGTTCTCATTTGATAGTCTTTGTTTTTTGGCTCTTACCTGAGTCAATCTATAACTAGCATGGATTTCAAATATTTCACCTTCATTACGAGACTCCACAAACTATTGTGGAAAAGCACAGGCCAGCAAACTCTTAGCTACAGTAGCTAGTCCAATTTTCTCCATATTACATATAAACCCAAACCCCACAGAGACTTAAGAAGCACCGCTTTGTTCCAAGATGCTAGATCCATTCCTCTCCCTTGCTTCTTACCATTCCAAAGAAAATGAATTCATAAGTTTTTATTGCACCTAAAATTCTTTTATGAATTCTTACTAAAGTCAACTAGAAGACTAAGATTCCTTACAAGACCAATTTGATTAAGATTCAATGACCTCCCAAGTTTTCACAAATCGAAAATACGTTTTTCCACCTTTAGCAAGCCAAGAACAATATGTTGTTTGATAATTGTTATACTTTAAGAAAAAACCAAGATATTTAAAGCCATCATTTAAAGAACCAAACCTAAGATGAAAATTTCTTGGAACAAATTCATTGGCTCTAAGTCGTTATTAAAACAAGATGATTGGTCCATGCTGACCTCGATGCCTACAACCACAAAAAAATGCAAAAATACTTTTAAAAAGTTTCTATTCCTCAATAGTCCCTAAGCCAAGGATCCAAACACCATCTACAAATAAAGTGTCAGTTATCACCCTCTCTTGCCCAAAGTCCCATCCTTTAATTCTAACGTTTTATTTTGGTTAGATAACTATTTTGCTCAATCCTTCGATTATGAATGAAAAAAGAAAAGGAAATAAGGGACAGCCTTGACGAATGCTAAGCAAAACATTGAAAAACTCTGATGGCTCACCATTAACTAGAACAACATAATTAGTTGATCTCACACATCACATTATCTAGGAAACCACATCAAACTTGAACCCAATCTGAGGCAAGACCATTCTGAGAAAGGACTAGTCCACTTTACCATAAGCTTTCCTCCAAGTCAATCTTGAGTATAATAGTTGGAATATATTTGCATTTAATGGAGTTCATGACTTCTTGAACCAACCCAATTGCATCATGGATTTGTCTATTGAATAAAAAACCAAATTGGGCCAAGACTACGATTTGACAATCCAATGTTTAACTTGTTAGCTAGCATCTTCGATATTGTTTTATATTAAGCGTTGCACATAGTTATCAAATGATAATCACTTAAAGTCTTGGGCTCTATTTATTTTCAAATCAATGCAAAAAAAAGTTGCATTGGTATTACCAGAAATAAACCCCATCGTCTTGGATTCCTCAACCAACATCACAATGTCCCTTCCCACAAGACACGAAAAACCAAAAATGCTTCCATGGACTAGCCATCAAGCCATAGACTCTTCTCTTTGGGCATCCTTTTGAAGATATTAAGGACCTCCTCCTTAGAAACAATCCCATCTATCTAATTTGATTCTTGATTAGATGAAAACCAAGAGGTATGACTTAATTACTCTCAAGAGATCATCTATATTAGTATGGCCACCATCCTTAAAGAAATTTTCGAAGAAAGAAACCCCTTCTTTCACAATAACCTCCTAAAAAGAGAGAGATTGAGTACCATCTCGTGATTGAATTGACCAAATTTGGTTTACTACACGGATATGATTAGGAAACTACTTAATTGATTTTGTATTGCTATCTCCTTCAGCTAACCAATTCACTCTACTCTTAAGCTTCCAAGAAATTTTCTGAGCCCTAAGAATCTCTACTTTTTTTTCTTCTAAATTCTTGATTCTCTCTTTTCCATAATCTATTAATGATTTTCAATCGACTCCAGCTCACCTAATTCCACATTCCTTTTCCTTTTTAGCCACTTGTCAACAACCCTCTTTAGTAAATTCATATTTTTAGAGAATTGTTCCATTGGAGAAACAATAGAAGGGTTGTCAATATGAACCCATACAGACCTAAAGAAGTCATTGAAGATCTCACCATCCAACCAACATCTATTAAATCGAAACGGATAATGCCTTCTATTCTCATCCTATAGAAAAAATTAGGATAGTTTTATGATCTTATATTGATTCACAACTCGCTACAGAACAATACAACATAATGTTCGACAAGTCGCTTCTCAATAGTAATTTCCATCGGTTGGTTCTTGGAATAAGTGGGAACTAATTTTGGGGGTTCAAAATCCAGAAAAACCATCATATCTATCCAATGATGAAGAAAACTTGCATGTGCATCCAGCTTGCTAGTCGACCCTGAGACTTTTCTTTGTCACTAAGAGAAATTTAAATCTCACAAACATCAAATTATCCTTATTTACGAAATTGAAATCTAATATATCCAAACAAAAATTGATTCTTCTATCATATGGGACATAATAGTTGACAAGAGAGAGATTCATCCCTAGGGAAAGCTAAACCCTTCCACTAAAATTCCAGCCTCGCTGGTTGAGCATGAAAAGGACCAACTCAAGGGGACCAAATTAACAAAAAACCACTTGCATTCCCACTTGCATCAACATAAAAGAAATTTTCCCCACCAGCAAGTTGGATAAACATTCAACAACTTTCAAGATTACACACAATCTCTTGCAAGAAAATGGCATCCAGATTATGAACAAAGAACAGACACTTGAGGGCATCCCCCTTATGGGATTCCCCCAACCCCTTGACATTCATGGACAAGATCTTCATTAGGTAAGCCTTGGAGCAGGGCACCCTTCTCTAAGGGTCTAGAAAAGGGTTTGGAGTAAGATTCCAACACTCTGGAACAAGCCATTGCCTTTTTCTTTGGACCCCCTCCCCTACTTCCTAGAGGAATGGAGGTTCGATTAAACCCTTACACAGAAATCTCTTCAGTACAAGATGGTTTTACATTAAGAGAAACTACCAAATAACACTTAACTTCCATAGGCGAAAGTAAATTTAGAAAAGACCCACTAGAAAAAGAAGACTTAGAAGACTCACCTTCATACAACTTTGGTCCCAAGAATCCCATTTTAGCCTAGCTTTTAGCATCTCAAAAATTTGACTCTTACTAATGCAAAATAAATACTCCTTATCCTCACCTTTATTTTACGTTATCCAAACTGGAGAGGATAATATGCTAGATGTTTCTCCCATGTTTTACGATAATCAATTTTGAGGGCATCCCCCTTATGGGATTCCCCCAACCCCTTGACATTCATGGACAAGATCTTCATTAGGTAAGCCTTGGAGCAGGGCACCCTTCTCTAAGGGTCTAGAAAAGGGTTTGGAGTAAGATTCCAACACTCTGGAACAAGCCATTGCCTTTTTCTTTGGACCCCCTCCCCTACTTCCTAGAGGAATGGAGGTTCGATTAAACCCTTACACAGAAATCTCTTCAGTACAAGATGGTTTTACATTAAGAGAAACTACCAAATAACACTTAACTTCCATAGGCGAAAGTAAATTTAGAAAAGACCCACTAGAAAAAGAAGACTTAGAAGACTCACCTTCATACAACTTTGGTCCCAAGAATCCCATTTTAGCCTAGCTTTTAGCATCTCAAAAATTTGACTCTTACTAATGCAAAATAAATACTCCTTATCCTCACCTTTATTTTCCGTTATCCAAACTGGAGAGGATAATATGCTCGATGTTTCTCCCATGTTTTACGATAATCAATTTTGAATCTCTCCTTCTCCAATATTACCATTAGCAATGTCCACTTCAGAAACCATCGTTCCATTCCTCATTTCCACAACACCACTTTCTACTAATAGATCCTCTATGCTCATTTCCAAAGCATCACTGACATGAATAGACTCTTACAAAGGCCCATTATTTTGGGCTTCAAATGGATCTCCTCCTTGATAGACGAGTTCTTCAAGGCATTTGAGCATTAAATGATTCCCTTGAATAATTAGAGATGAAACCCCTACATCACCCTGAACCCTATCATTTAGATATGCTTCTAAAATATGCAAAGGGATATCATTAGAAATGATGCAAGGGTATCTTTAATGAGTCCCGAAGGCTATGCTCCCCCAAAACAATACCTTGGGCTTCATTTGGAGCATAAATTCCAATCGCCCGAGAGATTCCAACTTTCATCGAGTACAAACTTTCTACGAATTCTTAAATTTTCTTCGAAATCACATTTCACTCCATATTTTTGTAGATGAACTCCTCTAGGACTAATCCTACATGACGTGCCCAAAATTTTTACATCACTTACATCGAAAAGGCATACCCCAATACTCACATTTCACTCCATATTTTCGAAGAGGAACTCCTCTAGGAGTAATCTTGCATGATGTGCCCAAAATTTTTACATCACTTACATTGAAAAGGAATACCCCAATACTCCAGGGATTGCACAAAAGTATAATCCCCCCATTTTAAAACAAAATTTTCTATCTGACCTTTGAAAATGTCAAACTTTGACAAGATCTCAAGCTAACCATTAGTCTTCTTGAAACAATTACAATTGATGAACAAATAAAGTTCTTCCAACCGAATTCCCAATAGCCCTTGGGTCATTGAAATTCCATAATTGTGGCAACCAACCTAGAAATGAAGCCAAACATACCAAATCAAAGATGCTTCGTGTCATAGATTGAGGATAGGGTAATAGCATCTTAAAACAATTCTTGAATTCCCCCACAATAATAAACCCTTCAATGTTTCCTCCGTGCCAAATTTTGAGTGAAATATAAGCATAATTTATCCATTTAGAAGAATGTGAAAAGATGACAAATAACCCAATATAGGGACCAAAATTTTCCCAACCATTCTTCTAAACTTTTCTTGTTAAATCTCTTGTCCAAAAACCTACCAATTAGACCAAACTCAGATGAAACCATGGAAAAATCAATAGAAATATCAAACCCTAACATACATTCAAAACTTCCTTCTCAATCCTATAAACATCAAGGCTTCCTTCACCGGCATAATTTTTTCTTTATTTGTTTTAGCTGCATCTAGACCCCCTTCCTCTAGATGAATACCCTTTTAATTAGCACTTGCGTATTCTATAGCACCATTTTGAGGAAAAGATGAAGAAATCGTATGTGGTTCTTTACATACCTTAGGGATCTAAGAACAAATCGACAGAAACCCTACACTACATGCTCCCTTCTTGAAAAACCATTTTCTAACTTTTGTATCGAGGGCTTGTCAGGTTCAATGGAATTAGAATTAGGGATATTATCATGATTTGCTTTTGACCTACTCCCTGAGTCCAATATTCCACATGGATCATGACCCTTTTGCCTACCATCTCCTATGCCTTTTTCTTCAAACACTCCTACTGGAGAATCTCGATGTACTCCTCGTCACTTTTACAAAGGCTCTTAACATCCAAATTTTGTCAACCTACAGCTCAACCCCCAAATTTTACTCTCGATAAAGGCCATCACATCTTTAAAAAAGTATTAATCTATAAATTCATTAGAAATAATAGATCCACGAATGATTTAGGTGGATATCGATGGCCACTGACGTATTCCACTCGTTGGCAACACAATTTTCCTATTTTGGTAGTTTTTAGGACCTTAATTTTTGCGGTCATTTTGAGGCCATAAACAACACTGTTTGGGTAAACATACCAATGGAAGTTATGAACTACCTTTCGTAGTAAAAAATGGTACTCCTTGGATATACCTTTCCAATGGGCTATCGTGTGTGGAAAACGAAGATCATATGCCAACTTTATGACTCTGAGAAGTTGATGTTCCAACTTACCCCATTAGGGTCCATATGCCTTTGGTGCTTCATCTCCTAGAGTAAGGTTTTTGGATTTTTAGGGTTTTTCATTTCTTCTTTGCAATAAAAAGGCCTCTGAGCCTCTTCATAACATAGTTTAGGAAAATTATACTCCGGATAAAGGCCATCACATATTTTAAAAGGTATTAATTTATAAATCCAATAAAAAAATGTAGATCCACCAATGATCTAGGTTGATACCGATGGCCACTCACACATTCCACTCGTTGACATCACAAGGTTCCTATTTTCGCAATTTTTAGGACCTTAATTTTTGGAGTCGTGTTGAGGCCATAAAGCACATTTTTTGGGGAAACATACCAATGGAAGTTATAGACTACCTTTGGTAGTAAAAAATGGTACTCTTGATAGACCTTTCTAATGGGTTATCGTGCATGCTAAAAGAAGGTCATATGCCAAAGTTATGACTCTGAGAAGTTGATGTTCCAACTTACCCCATTAAGTTCCATAACCCTTTGGTGCTTCATCTCCTAGGGTAAGGTTTTTGGATGTTTAGGGTTTTTGATTTATTCTTTGCAATAAAAAGGCCTCCGAGCCTCTTTGTAACATAGTTTAAGAAGACGCATAATCGTCACAATTTTTCTTAGAGATAAACTACCACTATTTGAGATATTTTATTTTCATTCTGCATGTATATAGTTTAAATATTTTCCATTTATTAGTTGAAGTCAGTTTTCACTGTATATTTGTGTTTTGGTTTTAAATTTGTATTTCGTTTCATTCCATTCATAAATTCGGATTAGTGGTATCAGAGCGGTCTAAAGTTTTTGTTTTTTTGTGCATGTCCCTAATGAGGTCCATGTATAAGGAGTTGGGACTCTAATTGCTTGATCCCTTGCAATAATACCCTCGCTTGTCCTAACGTCCTACCATGGAGAAAGAAAATAAATACGAGGAAGAAGTGATCTTATCAAAATGTTCCTCGAAGAATCCCTCAAGGAAAAAACAAACAAGATGATGGATAATTTTTCCCAAATCCTTTGGTAGATACAAATAAGTGATAAGTCTTCATTCAATGACCACTTTAGAGGAGTCGCCCCCTTTGAAGGTACAAGTTAATTTTTATATTCCTATATTTCAAGGCTAGTTAAATGTAAATGCTCTAAACAAATGGTTAAATGTGTTGGAATGATATTTTTCGATCCATAATTTTTCCAATATAGAAAATATTACTTTAACTCTCCTAAAGGTCGCCCCCCATGTCCATGGAGTGGTGGGAAACTTATCATGAGAAAAGTGCCATGGAGGAATTCACACTATTTTTAGTTGCACTATATTGGAACTCTTTTAGGAATGTTGTTAAGGAACAATATTACCCTGTTGGAAGCTACGAAGACCAGTATCCCTAGTATGGGAGCCCTAGCCTGTCGTATTATAGTTTGTTAATATAACAAGGTTGGGTTATTGAAAAATTGTAAAATTGTGTCTATATTTTTGCGTGTGTTGATTTACTGTTGTATTTTATTCTGTTGTGCAAAGTGTTTTGTTGTGATACCTGGATTGGTAGCGTCAGTGATTGTAATATGCTAACCTAGACTCTAGATCATGGAAAAATAACATGGTATTAGAGCTACTTTGACAGGATAGTGAACCAGACTATGCAAAATGCAGTAGCTTAGAGATAGTGTAGATTGTCTAGATCATGGAGCAAAGAGTTTTGTTGAAGACATGGAGATGTGGTTTTGACTGGCCTTCTAGAGAGATTCGCTAGTAGTTTTGTTGGATTGGTGGTGAGCCTGGTGAACAACAGTTTTTTGTATGGAAAATTGTTCATCATGGACTTCCTATGATTTTCCATGTATCGTTGGGAGATCTCAAGAATTTCTTTGGCATGAACGAGATTGGTTTGATCGAGAGTGTTTCAAGTGATGGAATGCAAATTGGCATGTTAGTTTCTTCATCAGATCGTGACGTTGCATATCCGATATTGGAGGGATGTGCATGAGTGGTGTTTGATCCATGAGTATGAGTGCTTGTAGGACTGGGTTACAGTGATGATGGCCCGTGTTTGACTGCAGCTAGGAGTGACCTTATAGGACACGAGATCAACTGCCCACTTCTGCTCCTCAGCTCCTTCGAGACTTCTTTCCTAACTAGTTGATCCTTCATCATATAAGGACACAACTCTTAGGGACTTTCTTCACAGTAGTGTCTTCTTGTGCTGCCCAATGAAGACACACTTAGGGCACGAAGGGCTGCTACATATCACTATCAAATGCCCTTCTCCAACAATGAACTTGGGTTAGTGTTATTTGCTCCTTTGACCTTCTTTCTTCGTCCTTCAAGAATCAGTCTTGAGCTCACCTAATTCTGCCTCTTCTAGCAAACCCAAAGTCCTTAAGTCTACACTTAGATCTTGGAGCAAGCCACTGCAGTCTTACCAGGTCCTGCTCTTTTAGATTCTCCACCAACTGTATAAGCTAGGACAATACATTCTCTAGGAAACCAATATCAACAAGAGGTCAACTCACATAGTTATCCCAAAAACCTACTTCTCTCCTCTTGTCCTTTGGTTTTGTGCCTCTTAAGCTCTAGTTAGGATTGAATTCATGTTGCTACAACACCTAAAAACCTGCTCCAATCACTGGATTCCCTTGTCCAATCTTGTTGCTCCTTCGTTGTCCTTCCTAGGTCCCTGCACCCACTATTTTAGACCTTTGATTGCTTCACAAGGTACCCTACAACTAGTGGACGTGTACATCAAGAGAAATATGTCCACTACTCAAGGAGAATACCCATTTTCCACCCGTGCTATGCTTGGAGTGACTGCGGCCTGGGTTGAGGATCCTTCCTAGGCCTCTCAACTCTCTCAAACATTCCTCCAACACTGGTTGTACCTATAGAAAACCCCGCGGTTGTAGAAAAGAGACAAGCAACCCATTAAATATGCACAAACGTTTCCACACTTACCTTAAAAACTTTGGCTCTGTCCTGCAAGGAGATCAACACCCAAAACACAAGAGGGATGCTCCACAAATTGTGCCAAACTTAGCCTCCTTGCTGCCTCAGTCTTCAGTGTTCTATTTCAGAGGTTTATTCTTGATGTGATTGAAACATGGATGTGTGACAAATGAGTCACAAACAACTTCGATTTATGTGCTCCTTAGGATGAATGACTATCCCTTCCAACTCTTTAACTAAGTCCGACTTGAGTCTTCTAGCCCTTTTATCCACATGAACACATAAAAAATACATTTCTCATTTTCTAGAAGGTCTTTTTTGGTGCTTCAATTTTTTCCCGGTTCCTCTAGGGGTGACCTACAACCTCCAAATGCCAAGTGGCTAATTCTCATAATGGTTTCACACTACATGCTTGGGTGAAAAGTGAACATGCTTGGGTTCTTAGCCTACAAGTCAATTTTGTGTGCCATTTCTTCCAAAACCCTGTAGCTTAGGGTTTGGAGTACCTACTAAGCTACAAATCTCAACAAACAAGATGATGATTAATTTTTTTGTGCATATATAACTCCAAGCATCCACACAGACAAGATTATTATCCCCTCTAGGTTCAACACAACTACATCAGAGCTCCCCATAGCTCAAATGGTCACAACCCCTTTCAGGTGGACCTGGGATTTCAACCATTTGGTTCCATTAATGTTGGATAGCCCCTTGCAACTACACAATTAGATTCCGCACATGTTTAATCTAAATTTGATAATGCTACCAAGATTATTGAATGGATTCAATGCATATGTCAACATGTCCATGATATCTTGCAAAAATCCAATATTATAAATAATGCCATGATCAACGCCAGGTGCTAGATGAGTTTCAAGTGAGAGATAAGGATTGGTGACATTTTTATAAGGAAACCTTGCAGAGGCTCATTGGAAGCTTTGGCCACTCCACTATGGACCTTACACCATCCCTAAGGCTTTGGGTGACAATGTTTCTGAGCTAAGTATCCCCCATTCCTTGGTCTGCACTTAGTGTTAAATGTGGACTTCGTTCGGCCATACCTTCCACCATTGTTGGGCACATTAGGAATCACAGAGAAACTAACATCCACAGAGGTCAACCCAGATTGCATTGAATAGGCCACAATTGATCAGATCGTGGATGATGAGCCTCATCATTGGGTAATTATATGGGCCTTAATTGGCCTTAATTCATCTCTTAGCTTAGTCAAACCAACTATTCTCACAACTTATTGCATACTTTTGAATATATTTTGTTTATGAGATGAGTTAGAGTTGGATATTTTGCTTTGTGGTCTAATGTGCATGTAATGCAGGAATAAAGGATAAAAGCAAGGAACTGTGACAAAGACCTTCGTAAAAACTCGAATGGGACAAGGGAGAGTAATTATAGGAGGTAAATCATCCTCGTTTACTACCCCTCCATTCGAATATTTCTCCATCAGCTCAGAGTGAAAACAACCAAATCATGAGGACTAGAAGACAACCGAGCAAGTGAAAAGGACAAAAACCAGTTTATCTTGAGTGGGGAGCCAAGCCTCTCTAATTGGGAAAGAAGTCGTTGGAGATTTCAAATTTATAAGTAGAGAGGCTTAGGACCTCAGTAGGATTTAGACTTTCATTATAAAACTCTACTTTATTTCTGAGCTGCAAGACTTGTGATAGTTTGTTCAGTAATCCATGGTTTTCATTGTGAGAATGAGTTCTGTTTTAAGCCAGCTCTGAGTTAACACAGTGCGTTGAAGCTCTTGGGTTAGGGCCCAACCCGAGCAGCCAAAGCTCCTCTTTACTGTACATATATGCTAGCATGTATTCTTGGTTTTCATTGTTCATTTGCTTAAGTAGCTTTATGGTTTTCATTGTTCATTTGCTTATGTAGCACATATTTCTATTTAGTTCATTTGCTTAAGTAGCTTTCTGGTTCTGTTCATTTGCTTAAATATATGCATTTTCATTACAATAGTGTAGAGTAGATCGGTTGTGCTTTAGCTTACTTCCATTTGCATTTTTTAATTAGTAGGTTAGCTAGAAGAAAAGGATCACCATAAGGTTGTCCCCAGGTGTCTTGGCCTCACCTCGTCCCTCTGGGAGCATGAATTGAGGAAGAGACCCTTCAGCAACCCCAAAAACATAGGTTTCTGGTTCTCGCATGAGCTATGGAGTTTGTTGTTCAATGCAGTTATTTGTTCACCGTCACTAGTTTTTTTGTCGTTTTCCTTTGAAACCTCCTTCAACGCATTCTTCATGCATCACTTCCTCATCGTTCGATCCACAACAAACCTTCACAATCACTGCCTGATTCATTATTTTCTCCAACTGTTGCTTGACATGAAGTCTTCCACTTACTTTATTCGCTTTAATCTCCACTGTTGATCTATTTCTTGATTCGACGACTATCACATTACCTCAACACTGTATGCGCTTTAAACCCCCACTGTTGATATGCCTCGTCTGATCCGACAGTTATCACGTCACCCGATCGCCAACTCACTTCGCCGATCTCGATCGTTGATTAGGCTTGCCAGACCCAACGGACATCACGCAATCTCGTGTGAATTATTGCACGACTGTTATCCGCATGAGAGCATGCGAGAAAGTGGTTTTCTCATGCCGTGTGTTGTGCAGTAAGGCTAATCGCGTGAAATTTCAGAATTTTGCTTACGGCCTTAAGGGCATGCGAGAAACTATTTACCGCCTTAGAAACCTGCTCCATCATTTTCGCATGTTTCTTTCCCCGCGATACGACCTCTGCCGTCCATCCTCTGGTTAATGATGTCTGTCCATCTCTTGACTCAATCCACGTGATAAGATCTCAACTGTTCATTGCTTCGTTACCTTGTCTGTCCATCTCTTGATTTAACCTCCGCGATATGACCTAAGCCGTTCATCTGATGCTTTCACCCTGTTCATCCATCTAGTCACTTAAGCCTTCGCGATAAGATCTCCGCCATTCATCTTATGTTCGTTGGTTGATCCAAGGGTTCTTATGCACTACTGCTTCCTTACGTCCTCCTTTCACTGATTTCGACCTCCGATTGCTCTTCTGCTTGAAAACTGATTTAGCTTAAGTTTCTTTTCATTACACCTTAGTATAGTTTGATGCTCTTTACTCTGCAACTTAGATAGCAACATTAAGTTAGTGATTGATTCAAAAATTTTGCTTAGCATTGCTATTTAATTGGTTAATTAGGTTATGGTGTGGTTTAGGATTACATGTTATTTTCTTCATTACTGCAATAGAGTAGCTCTCTCTTAGAATAGATTTTCTCTTCTTCTATCCAAGAATTAAGCTTCTTCTAACCCTATAGAAGTTAGAAGTCTCGCTTGGAACCCCTGGGATCTCTTGCCAGATGAGTAGTGACAACAGGCAGTACCTTCACTTTTACTTGTGCATATAACACTGTCACCTCCATGTTTGTACAAACTCCAGGTTGAGAAATAAAGTTGGTAGCCTTGGGAGTTGTAACATTCTTGTTGCAATACCTAGGCTCATCACTTTTAGGCGCCGTTGCCGGGGAGGTGCCTAAGTAGAATGTGGTTACTGCTTTCTTCTATTTCTAGTTTGCAATTTTTTTCCATTAGTTTATTTCTGCAAAAGTAATCTAGTTTCTTCCTTTCTTTCAGTTGTCATTATCTGCTTTACTTTCCATTCTACAAGTAGAATTTCAATTCAGCAATAAGCTTTTTGTTAGTAGCTTTCTTTCTTTCATTTTTCATTATCTGCTTTCCTTTTCATTCTGCAAGTAGAATTTCAATTCAGCAAGTAGTCTTTTTCTGTCAGCAGTCTTCTTTCAATCAACAATTTCATTCGGCAAATAGAGTTTCAATTCAGCAAGTAGTTTTTCTTGTTAGTGGTTTTTCATTCAATTAGAAATTTCCTTTCTGCATTGTACTTTCCAGTGTAAAAAAAAAAATCTTACAAAAACCAACCCAAAAACATTTCCTTTCATGCCTCATAGGAATAGTGACAATTTAGGGAAATTCTTGTCAAATACCCTCACTGCATCCAACAGTCAACCTTCTTTCTTCTTCAGTGACGATGAATTGGAAGACCCTTTAGGTGAACAACATTACATATTTGAAGAACCTACAAGGGAAGAAGAAGAGGAAGAACCCATTCTTATTGAACCAATGGCTGAAAATCAAAATGACAGAGGAAATAGAGAGAGAATTGAGAGTGCCTTCCCCATCAGGGAAACCAATGGGGACACTAAGATGAAGAATATAAGCTCGTCCCCTCTTCCTCATTTCCATGCCTTAACCATAGAGGACCCTAACACTTTCCTATTTGATTTTGTTGTTATATGTCGAACCTATGATTATATAGATGGTGAGAAAAAGTTAAAACTGTTTCCATCTACCCTCAAGGATGCATCATTGTGTTGGTTCATGGGTTTACCTCGAGATAGCATCACAAATTGGGCTCAGATGCAACATGATTTTAACAACAAATATAGGGACTATTGTAGGTCAAACGAAACTATAGAAGAGATTTTCAAGATGACCATAGGCCAGGATGAATCCTTAAAAGACTATGAAGAAAGATTCCAGCACAGTTACAAAAGGGCCATGTGCACACTTGACCTTGAGTCACTAAAGCTAGTCTTATTTAGAGGTGTATGGGAGGATCTTCTGTATACCTTGCATATGATGGAAGTTGGAGATATCTACAAATTATCCTATGAGGATATTAAGACTGTCTTTAGAATCCATTCTAGGGCAACCAGGAAAAATGGTAGGGGTAGTCAACCTATGACTAGTACATCATCCTCCAACTCATTCATCAAGGGTGAAATTGGAAATATGCTGAAAGATTTCAAAAGTGAGATGCTGCAAACCCTTGCCTTGGAAATGGACACCATGAACATCAAAAGGAAGCAAGAGGAAGTATAAAGAGCCCTGGCCATCTTTTGTCCTAGATGCACCAGGAGGCATCCTAGGAACAAATGTCCATTGAACTGTATTAAGATTTGCTCAGCCTGTGAAGAAAGCCACTCCACAGAGAAGTGCCCTTCTTTACTTAGACTCAAAGCTATATATCAAGGAGCTGAAGGGGTCACTGAGCAGCTTTGCTACATCAACCAAAGGAGACCTCCAGGGCCTAGACCATACCAACAAGGTATGCAAGGGTCATGCCATGCATATTACAACCACAACCAAACCATAACTATAACTTCTTGGGGACCACCTGCTCATCCTTCCTGGTTTACAGCCCCTCCTTGGTCCTATACATCTTAGTATCATTCACAGCCAGCTAGGTAGTCATTTCAACCTTATGTCCAGCGACAACCTTAGTGGAATACCCCAATCTAGGGGTGGAGGCCCCAATTCAACAATGTTGTAGCCCTATTTCCTCCATCACCTACCCAACCACAACACCTGCACTCTGCTCTGCCCAAGAAACCCTAGATGCTTGCCCAGCCAAATCCAAACCCGAACAATAGGTAGGCTCAACAAGTCTACATTGGAGAGGCATCATACCCAGCTTATGCTGTAGAAATCTAGGAGATAAACCTAAGATCTGGGAGAATTCTCCTTGATAACCAACCTCCCTCTCCACATAGGGAGGTTGAGGGAGAAAGAGAGCAAAGCAACCTTCAAGTAAATCCACCCTTTCCTGAGAGTTTAGCCCAACCACTCCTGTTGATACTTTTCGTGGAAGGAACAAAACTTAGGATCTGCGCACTGTTCAAGTTGGAACACAGGCTTCTACGCAGCTTTTGAAGCGAACAGGGTGTTGAAGCTAGTTGACGAACTATTTGCCTGTCTCTTTCTAGGCAGATGACTGCTTGCAAATGTGTCTGTTTTCAATATAGCGCAGTGCTTCTACAGGGTCCAATGGTACTACAACACGAGGAGATTTCTTTTCAGATGACATTATCCACTTCTTCATATTGATGACCCTATTCATGTTGATAGGCCAGTCAATTCCCAGGAGCGTGGGGTATGGATTGCTATCATCAAAAACGTTTATCACTTAAAAATCAGCCAGTGCACTCATGCCTTCTACATCTACGATAACTCCCTACAATCGTCCCATAGGGATAATGTTCTATTGGTTCGCCATCCTCAGTGGAATCGGAGACCACTACAGCACAAGTCTTCCCATTCTCTCCTAGGTCTGTTTAGGCAATACATTCACGTCAGACTCCAAATCCAAAATAACTTGGTCCATCTCATAGTCTCCTATTTGTGCTGTAAATCTCATCTTGTGCCCTGTTCTTAACTTATTCTTACTAATCCTTTTGACTATGCGCGGCCCATCAGGAACATTATCGTTGCCAACACATTTGTTTATCAACTCTTGTAGTCCTTTCACAGCCTTGCTATCATGTAGTAGTTTCACACAAGTCTCCAAGAAGGTGGTGAGCATAGAGGGGTCAACCTCTACAAGCAGTTTATCTTGACTTCCTGAGGTAGAGCCCTTAGTGAAGTTTTTCTTCGCTTCCATGAACGTTTCCTTCACACACTCTAGATCAAACCCATCCTCCTTTTCTAGAGCCTTATAGACCCATCCACCTTCTTCAAGTTTTTTTCCCTTATCGTCACCAGTCACGATCCTGCTTCACAACACAATATTCACATTTGGTTCCTCTTCGCGGTGCTCTGCCCTCATCATTTGTAAGTTCTGGGTAGTATGTTGAGGTTGTGCCTTCTTCTCTTGCATCTTGGCCATAAGCACAGGACATTCTTTGATTGTGTGGTCAAACTGAGTTCATTATTGACATGACGGGTGTGTCTGATTCGTACACTCCCATGTGTAGTGTCCTGGCATTCCGCAATTGTAACAAATGGCCTGCCCACGACACCTACCAGTTTCTCCTCCTCCTCGACCCTGTCTGTTCCCATGATAACATTTGTGTGTTTCCCCAACTCCCTGATTCGGAGGCCGAGTTTTTGCTTTCATTCGATACGTAGGGGTCCTCTCCATCATTAAGTCATAGCTTTGACAATGGCACTCATCGTGGCCCACCATTTTGTAGAAATCGTAGAACATTTGTTGTTGCGTCTGTACAAACTTTTGCAGCAGATGACAATGGTCTGTTACATGTTTTCCAGCTACTTGACAAATAGCGCACTTGGTCCTGTCGGAGCTTCCTGCCTTAGGAGCATAGGCCCCTCTCCTGTGATGTAATTCGCGAAGACAGGCAGTGATCTTTATCATGCCCCTGGTTTTTACACTTGAGACACTAAGCTTCTTTGCGCACCTCCGACTGAGCCACTTTTTCCTTTTTCAATCTTGGCAACTCCAAGTAGAGGTTATGCAACTCTGCATGAATTTGTTGAACTCCCAAAGAAGTGTCCTAGATATGTGTCTCATGCAATCTCATCATGATTTCCAGGGCTTCAACTTGAGTTCCTATCTTTTGCTGCGACAAAGCAATCCTTAAGTGGGACAGGAGCGCAACTATAAACCAATTGTGGTGCTGACTATTTGTGAGGTTCATATCAGCTTCGCGGATCCGACACTTCAGTCTTTGATCTACATCCCATGGCGTTTCACTGAGCTTCATCATGATTTCCTTAAATCCAATTACCTATTGCAAGGCAGATTTATGCTTACCGAATTCCTTGTTCAAAGCGGTCTGAGTATCTGCCAATGATGCCAACGAATTATCAGTGCAGTACTTAACATACCATGTCAGCGCGCGGTCCTGCAGAGCGGTGATTAATTGCACCTTCTTTATATTATCATCCATAATTTGTTGTTCTGTCCACACAACCTTCGCGACAAACCAAAACTGATCTGGATCCTCACTTCCTAAGCCCTTGAAAACTGAAAACTTCATCGTATTCGACATGTTGACCGACGGCGGAGGTGGTGGTGGTGTGGGTGAAGGTGTATGTTGTGGAGGTGAAGGTGGAGGTGGTGTGGATGGATGAGGCATCTGCGGAAAACCCTGTCTTATGAACTAGACAAGGCTCTGCAGTGAAGCCTGTGCTGCTCCCTCGTCGTCACTTGAAGGAGGTCTAATCAATGGACTATATTCAAAACCTTCTTTTCTTTGATTTCTAAAGCTTCGTCCACTTCGCGTAGATCCAAACATCAAGGTAATGGCATAACTCACTTTTCACACAAGACCATCTTAATCAAAGCATTCAAAGATCTCAAATACTTACCCCGTGGTCCCTTGAAGAAGCGTCACTCTTGTTTGTTGTAACTGAATGAGGTATCAACCACGAACTCTGTAACAAATCATCCGATGACTCTATCAAGCCAGTGATCAAGTGTGCATGCGATCTTATCTTACGAAGCTTCCAACCTGCACACGATCTCTAGGGTCCACACTATCGAACCGTCAAGCCTCCACCTTCCTTGGTCGTCTGCCAATTTAGCGATCCACTCGTAAAGTTTGATCAGGAAGGTGCAGAAGAAGATTTCGTGTATTTTTGTGTATAAATACATGTGCATCCACTGTTGTTTTTTTAGGTGCATATTTTTGTTTTCTTGCACCGCGAATTCGTGGATCTTTCTATCAACCACTTCTCAATTTCCATTTTGGTTGGATTCCAGTGATGCAACATCACACATCTCTTTACGCAGATCTTGGTCCCGGTAATAGAACCATTTTCTGGCTTAGGGGGTCCTGACCCAGGTTCAGAGTTAGTTGCACCAATCAAATCCCTACATTACTAGCCCTTTTGGCATCAATCCGCGGTGAGCGGATTGAAGTCTCACCCGAAGCAATATGGGGGGATGTTGGAACCAAGTTTCCGCACCGAGAGATCAGTGCAATGTCCTTTTAGTGACCTATATCTGCCTTTGTGCAGACCTCTATGCTCCTTCGGCCTAGTGCTTTAACTTTCCTTAATTGGACTCTAGACCTCTGCAAAGGTTTGTGGTTGACTTTTGCGGACCTTAAACAGGCTAATTAGCTACTTACGTGCACCTTATATTACCCTTAGATCAGTGATTACTCGAAATTACCTAAGTGTTCGATAACTTTAATAGAAAGCGTTTTGATCTTCGCGTAATCACTTAACATTAATTCCATCCAGAAAATAATACAGATCAAGTAATGTCATGCATCAATACATTATTATTTTATGAAACCATCATTCATGACAAGATATAGCGCATTCATACATAATAGAAGTAAACGGACTAAACACAGGAATTTCTAAAACAACCTTCTTTTTTGATATTCAACAAAGATTTATAGACTCAAAAATTCCAAGTGCACTCAGTTGCAGAGACTACTCTAGGCCTCTGCACACTCAGCTGTGGACACTACTCTAGGCCACTGCGCACTCAGCTGCAGAGCTTTTCCCCTCTAAGACTTCCTTCTCTGCACTAGACTTCTTCCTTCGTACCCATCAACCAAAGTATCTCTATATCCTAGACTCTCTAAGACACCTATTTATATAGTCCCATGGTCTGCGAACCATGGGTAGATCACAAAATTTGACTCAACTTTACATAAAGGAGGGTAAAAAAACCTTTTTGACTTTTAACTAGCTACGCGCTCTGTGACCGCAATTTGTGGGGTCTTTTCACCTTTTTACATCAAAACTTTGGATTTTTCCCCAAAACTGACCCTAGGGGACCCCATCCCAACAATTGTTGATTTTCATATTGAGACAATCTTTGAGCTAATGCGACATTGCAACATGGTTGACCATGGTTAATTTTCATATTGAGACAATCATTTTCACAATACGACATTGATTGCTTTTCATATTGAGAAAATATTTGTCACAATGTGACGTTGGACCATGGCTAACCATGATTGATAAACCCAAGAGATTGATATTATAAAGCCAAGGGATTAATTCTAAAACCCCAAGGTATTATAAACCCAATGGAAAAATGCGAAAAACACAAGGGAATAATATTAAGGGATAAATATTAAAAACCCAAGGTATATAAACCCTAAGTTAAATATTATAAACCCTTAAATAAACATGGTTGACCACAACTGATTTTTATATTGACACAATATTTGTCACAAAGCGACGTTGGATGATGGTTGACCATGATTGGTTTTCATATTGAGACAGCCTTTGGCACAATGCACTGTTGGAAATGGTTGGCCATGGTTTATTTTCATATTGAGACAATATTTGTCACAATGTGACATTGGACCATGGTTGACCATAATTGATTTTCATATTGACACAACCTTTATCGCAATTCAAAGTTGGACTACGGTTAACCATGATTGATTTTCATATTGAGACAACCTTTAGCATAATGTGACGTTGAACAATGGTTTCCATGGTTGACTATGGTTGATTTTCATATTGAGACAATGTTTGTCACAATATGCCAATTGATGATGGTTGACCATGGATGACCATGGTTGGCACAATGTGACACTGGACCACGAGACAATCTTTGTCACAATGCCACCATGGTTATTGACAATGGTTGACCATGGTTGATTTTCGTATTGAGATAATCTCTGACACAATGTGACATTGGAACATGGTTGACCATAGTTAATTTTCATATTGAGACAATCCTTGTCGTAATGCGACATTGGTTTCTTTTCATATTGAGAAAATATTTGTCACAATATGACGTTGGACCATGGTTAACCATGATTGATAATCCCATAGGATTGATATTATAAATCCAAGGGATTAATTCTAAAACCCCAAGGTATTATAAACCCAAGTGAATAATATTAAACCAAACTAAATAATATTAAGGGATAAATATTATAAACCCAAGGTATATAAACCCAAAGTTACCATAAAATAAAAACGGTTGACCATAGTTGATTTTCATATTGACACAATCTTTGTTACAATGCAAGATTGGACGATGGTTGACCGTGACTTATTTTCATATTGAGAGAACCTTTGGCACAATCCGACATTGGACAATGGTTGGCCATCATTAATTTTCATATTGGGACAACCTTTGTCATAATGCGACGTTGGACCATGGTTGACAATAGTTGACCATGGGTGTTGAAATGTGATGTCAGACCATGAGATAATCTTTGTCATAATGTGACCATGCTTATTAACCATGATTGGCCATGATTGACTTCCATATTAAGAAAATATCTCTCACAATACAACATTGGACCTTTGTTAACCATGCTTGACCATGGTTGATATTCATATCAAGACAATATTTGTCGCAATGTGGAGTAGGACCATGGTAGACCGTAATTGGCCATGGTCGACCATGCTTGAGCAATGTGGACCATAATTGACCATGGTTGACCATGGTTGACCATGATTGACCTTGGTTGGCCATGGTTGACCATCGCTGACCATGATTGACCTTGGTTGGCCATGGTTGACCATGGCTGACCATGATTGACCTTGGTTGGTCATGGTTGACCATCGCTGACCATGATTGACCTTGGTTGGCCATGGTTGACCATGATTGCTTTCCATATTGAGAAAGTCTTAGTCACAAAGCCATATTAGCGTTATTATAAACCTAAGGTATTAATAGACCTAGTGAATTTATATTATAAACCTAATGAATTATAAACCCAAGGGATTTATATTAAACCTAGGAATAATATTATAAACCCTATCACTATTATTATACCCTAGGAATATGAAACCTTGGATTAATAAACCTAAGGGATTGATATAAACCCAAGGCACTAATAAATCCAAGTGATTAATATTTCTAACCGAAGCTATATAAATCCCAAGATGAATATTATAAACGCTAAAATAAACATGGTTGAACGTGGTTGATTCTCGTATAGAGACAACCTTTGTCACAATACGTTGTTGGACCATAGTTGACCATGATTGATTTTTAAATTGAGAGAAATTTTTTCCCATTGTGACATTCGACCCTAGTTGACCATGGTTGACCAAGATTGACAATGGTTGGCATGTTTGATTTTCATATTGAGGCAATCTTTGTCAGAGTGCGACGTTGGACAAAGGTTGACCATGGTTGTCACAGTGTGACGTTGGACCATGAGACAATCTTTGACACAATGTGACCATGGCTGACCATGACTGATTCTCATATTGAGACAATCTTTGTCGAAATGCAATGTTCAACCATGGTTGACAATGGTTGATGATGGTTGGCCATCATTGACCATGGTTGACCGTGGTTCACATATGATTGATGTTCATATTGAGACAAAATTTGTCATAATGTGACATTGGCCCATGGTTGACCATTGTTCACATACAATTGATGTTCATATTGAGACAACATTTGTGACAATGTGATGTTGGCCCATGGTTGACCATTGTTGATTTTCATATTGAATGTGATAGACCATGGTTGACCATGAGTGATTTTAAGATTGAGACAACCTTTGTCAGAGTGGCACATTGGACCATGGTTGACCATGGTTGACCATGAATGAATGTGGTTGACCATGCTTGACCAACACAATATGACCATGGTTGATTTTCATAGTGAGACAATCTTTATCAAAATGTGACGTTGGACCATGGTTGACAATGGTTGAAAATGGTTGATGATGGTTGAGCATCATTAACCATCATTGATCATGGTTGATGATGGTTCACATAAGGTTGATGTTCATATTGAGACAATATTTGTCACAATGTGATGTTGGACCATGGTTTATCATGACTGACCATGAATGAACATGGTTGATTTTCATATTGATCATGATTGACCCTGATAGACCATGGTTGACCATGATTGGTTTTAAGATTATAAACCCTATGAAAATATTATTGATGAGGCTCATCAATAGGTAAATTATATGGGTCTTAACGCCACTCTCCAGCTTATTAAAATAAACTTTCCTCACATTTCTTTACATATTTTATTATGTTTTGCTTAGTGAGAAGGGTAAAGGTGAAATGTTATATCATGTCACCTAATGTGCATTAATTGTAGGATTTGGAGTAGTTTTTGACTAATTTAAGTGCAGGAAATCGAAGTAGACAAGCAAGAGGGATTTTACGAGATTGAGTCTCCCTCCTTAAGTCCTCAATCACTCGAAGATTCCTCCACCAGAACTCATCAGCTCAGAGTTACAAGCAGCGAAGCCCATCGAGTTCATTGGTAGCGAAGCTAGTGATAGTTGAAGATAAGTTAATCTCGATTTTGGGAGCCAAGCTTCCCTAATATTAAGGAAGTCGTTGGTAGCTTCAGTTTTATAAATAAGAAGTCCTAGGAACTCATTAGGATTCAACTTTTTATTGTTGCCAAGACGCAATTTTGAGCTTAAGATATTGTGACTTTTATTTTCATGTTATTTTTCACATTTTGGTGATAATGAAAAGGGTTTTTTGATCCAGAATCGAGTTGACTCAGAGGGTTGAAGCTCTTGGGTTAGGGCCCAACTCTAGTAGTAGAGGTTCCTCTTCTTTTTGTACATGTATCACTAGATAAAAATCATAGATTAGCTGCTAAAATTATTTATTTTTGTTTAATTTGCAAGTATTTGAATGATTGATAGTTTTGCTTCCATTAGTTGGATAAGTAGATCAATGCTATAGTAGTGAAATAAAAGACTTCAGAAAATCTTGTGATAGCGGCCTCCCCATAATCTCCCTCATGGGATCATGGTTTGAGGGCCTCACTCTCACAGCAGCAAAAACAGAGTTATCTTTTGGTTGTTACATAGCTTAGGGTTTCTTGTTGAGTAGGTCATTGTTCGTGATTTCTTAGAAGCACTTGCAATTTTAATATTGGTTTCTTAATTTTGTTGTAGATTAAAAAGAATTCCATTCCATAGATTTAATCCACAAGCCATCAATAAATCAGTTTTTTAAATTTAACTCAGATTTTCCACATTTACATAAGGTTGTGCATAAATGAAGAAATGAATGTGTTGTTGCGAGAGTTGTTGATGTTCAAGGAGAAATCATTCCACCAACCTCATCTAAGCCTTCTCCAACTCTCGCCAAACCATACCAACCATCAATTCAAATTTTTGTTTTGTAGCCACCATGGACAACCACCTTGAGCAAATCCAACCATATTGTCTTTGGGTAGTGTGCACCTTCCCCATACCTTATTCCACCATAATACACCTTCCCAACACTTCGTTTCACCTTCCCTACCTTCCTATAGCTTCTAGCTAAGTTTCTTGCAGTAAACCAAGATATCCTGTAGTAACTACAGGAAATCCTGTAGCAAGTACAAGAAACCCTGTAGAACCCTCTTTTAAATGGTTTTGGGAAGAAATAATGATCAAAGCCTAGGGTAGTCCTTCAACTTGACCTCCATACTCGTCAATGACATTTTTGACCAGATTTCCCATACCTTTCTCGCCTGCAGAAGGCCAACTTGATTAGTGTAACATGTACATTTATAAATTGAAAAACCAAAAGACTCTTTTCTTCAATATTTAGCTAGTGCATGGATATATCATTCTCAACAATATTATGATCATTTCCATGCCTAGTTAGCCCAAATAACTAGATGATAGAATGCAAGGTTAAATTAGGGATCTTTTGCAAGTAACATGTGTTAAGTACTAGATAGGTGATTTCATGTCATTTTCATAGCACTTTCTATTTAACACTTTCATTTCCTTATCATAGGCAAGCATTTAATTTCTGCGTAAAAGATAGCTTTACCTCCACTTTCAGTAGTCAACCTCGTTCTAGTCAATAGAAGATTGGTTTAAAAAACCCTAGGGGTCTATTGCTCTAGTTAAGAAGTGACAAGAGTAGACTATTGCATCTGCTGTTCATATAACACTATCACCTTGAAGTTTGTACAAACCCCAGGTTGATAAAGGAAAGTTGGTTACCATAGGACTTGGAATAACCTTGCTGCAATGCTGGGGCTCATCACTTTTTGGTGCCGTTGTTGGAGAGGTGTCTAGGTAGATGTGATTTTTGCTCTCTTTTCTATTTGAAATTCAAAAAATAGATGCAAGTCTTGGTTTCTTTTTGTTTTTCATTCAATAGATAGTTGCAATTTTTTATTTATTTAAATTCTGCAACAAGTTCCATTCAACAAATAGTTGCAAATTCTACTTTCTTTCCATTCTACAAGTATTTTTGAAAAGAAACTCGAAAAAAGAAAAAGAAAAAAATCTTTCATGCCTGATAGGCGAACAACAAGAGATTTTTGAAGTGCCTATTGGGGAAGAGGAAGAAGAAACCATTCCACCAACATACACCATGGCTGAAAATAGAAATGGGATTGAAAACATAAATGGAGATGAAAACAAAACTAAGGGTGCTTTTCCCATTAGTGAAACTAATGGAGATGCTAGGATGAAAAACATAAGCCCCTCCTCCCTTCCTCACTTCCATGGCTTAACCTCAGAGGACCCTGATGTGTTTTTGTTTGAGTTTGCTGTCATTTGCAAAACTTATGATTATACCTCTGACGACCAGAAGTTGAAGTTGATTCCATCCACCCTTAAGGATGCAACCTTGCACTGGCTCATTGGTTTACATGGGGAAAACATCACTACTTGGGCTCAAATTCATCAAGCCTTCAACAAGTACAGGATCTATTGTAGGTCCAAAGACACCAAAGAGGAAATATTTAGAATGACATTGGGACATGATGAATCTTTGGAAGATTATGAGGAAACGTTCCAACTCTACTACAAAAGGGCCAGATGCACCCTCGACCCCGAAGCATTCAATCTAGTCCTTCTTAGAGGGATAAGGGAAGATCTCCTAGAAACCTTAAACATGTTGTTCGGAGGGTACATCTACTAGTTACATTATGATGATATCAAGATAGTTTTCAAAAACCATTATAGGGCAGCTAGAAAGAAGGGTAGGGCTAGTCAACCTTTGGCCAGTTCATCCTCCTCCAACACATCCATCAAGAGTGAAATCGGGAATGTGTTGGAAGAATTTAAGAGTGAAATGATGCATACCGTTTCTCTGCAAATGGACACCATGCAGATCAAGAGGAAGCAGGTGGAAGCAGAAAGAGCCTTAGTTGTCTTTTGCCCTAGATGCACCACGAGACACGCTAGAAATGAATGTCCATTGAATGTTATAGATATCTTCTCGGTTTTTGAGGAGAACCACTCCATAGACAAACACCCTTATCTACGTGGATTGAAAGTTGTACATCAAGGAACTGAAGGTGTGACTGAACAACTCTGCTATATGAACCAAAGGAGGCTTCAAGGCCCTCGACCATACCAGCAAGGCATGCACGAGGCATCCTATTCATATTACAGCCCTAACCAGAATGCATCCATTCCCCCTTGGTTCCCTCTTTCTCATCCTTCATGGTCCACACCTTCTCCCTAGTGTTTTTCACTTCAATACCATTCCCAACTTGGAACTCAATCATTTCAGCCATATGCTCCCTCACAACCTCAGTGGAATACACCATCACAGGGATGGAGGCCCCCATAAAACCAATCTCTAGCCTTACTGTCTCCACCTCCATCTCAACCACAACTACTTCACCCTTCTCACCTAAACAATCTTAGAGGCCTGCTCAGCCAAATACGAACCCGAACAAAAAACACGAACAACAGGTCTATAACGGAGAGACATCCTACCCTGCCTGTGTTGTGGAAATTCAAGAAATCGACCTCAAGTGTGGAAGAGTGCTTCCAGATAATCAACCTCCATCTCCATCCGAGGAGCTTGAAGAGGAAAGGAAGAGAGTGTTCCTCAAGCCAATCAACCTCCTTTTGTTGAGAGATCAATCCATCCTAGCTAGTACACCCTAGAAGAGATCGAACTTCTGCGTGAATTGAAAAACTTGTGTGTTAAAATCCCACACCTCCAATATATCAAGGATGTCCCCATCTATAACAAGTTAATCAAGGAGAAATTCTTCAAACATCCTAGGAGAGGAGAGAAAGACATCCCTACCATTAATTTCATTAGACAACTGTCTTTCTTAATGTTGGGGCGAGTGATTTTCCTGAAGTATCTAGAACCTGTAAGTCTTGTGGTAGGTGTGCACATCGACAATACCATTGTCCCCCATACCTTGATAGATCTTGGAGCTTCCATAAATATGATGACTAAGGAGATTATGCTTAAATAGAATCTCCAATGGTCATTAAGGAAGACCACAACCAGGTTGCAGATAGATCCATTGTAGCTCCTAAGGGAGTTGTTGAGGATGTGTTGGTCTCCATTGATTCTAAGGAATACCCTGCTGACTTCTTAGTTCTCCAACCTAAGACCGAGTTCAATGGTTATCCTCTCATCCCTGGAAGGCCACGGTTAGCCATTGTTGATGCTTACATAGGTTGTAGGGCTGGGAATATGACCATTAAAAATGGGCATTTTTTTCAGACAATTGGTCTTATATCCTCGTGCTCAACCATCTCTAGATCATGACTTACCTTGATGGTTGGAAGAGAAGGAGGAAGATGAAGTCTACTCTGCCACATCTTACCCAATCTGTATCATAGATGCTACTATAGGTGGCGGGAGACCTGATGACCACGACCTGATTGATCAAATCCTCTTGAATTAGCTCCCCAACACCATGTCTCTTGATGAGTTGGTAAAGAAAGCCGAAGATAACCCTTGGATTGATTTGTGCCTACCTGAATCAAGTCCTACTTATCTCAAGGTGATAGAATTTGGTCTAGATAGAACATTGAAAATCAACCCCTCTTTCTTTGCACATCACGAAAACGAGTTATGTGACATGTTACGCGAGCATCTGGATGCCTTTTCCTGGAGTTATAAGGAAATGAAGGGAGTGCACCCTTCTGTGTGTACTCACCATATTTACATGAAGGAAGGTTGCAAGCCAATGTGCCAACCTTAGAGGAGAATGAACCCAACCCTCAAAGACATAGTTGAAGAGGAACTGCATAAGTTGTTGGATGCAGGGTTCATTTAGACCATCTCAGATAGTGAGTGGGTGTCTCCTCTGGTTTTGGTCCCAAAGAAGAATGGAAAGTGGAGGAACTGTGTGGACTGCAGAGAGCGAAACAAAGCCACCAAAAAGACCATTTCCCTCTACCTTTCATTGATCAAGCCTTGGGTGGTCTTGCAGGAAAGAAATTCTTCTCTTTCCTAGATTGATTCAATGGTTACAATTAGAACCAAATCAGCCCAGGGGACCAAGATAAAACCGCCTTCACTTGTCCCTGTGGTACGTTTGCTTATAAGGTCCTTCCTTTTGGATTATGTAATGCCCCCGCCACTTTCCAGAGGGCGTTCCTAAGCATATTTGCAAAGCTAGTCCATGACTATGTAGAAATTTATATGGCTAATTTCACTCCCCATGGTTGTGATTTCCTAGACGCTCTCTCTAACTTGGGGAAAGTATTCAAAAATGTATTAAAATGAACCTCTCCCTTGGTCCTGAGAAGTGTGATTTCTTGATGAATGCAGGGACTGTTATAGGTCGCTCAATATCCCAGGAAGGACTGCAATTGGACCCAAATAAAATTTCCGTCATAAAGAGGGTCGCTACTGCTTAGAAATAGAGGGATGTCAAAATTTTCTCGGGCTTAGCTCTATACTATAGGAGATTCATAAAGGACTTCAACAAAGTAGCCTCACCTTTGTTTTGTCTATTGTGTAAGGACTCTAATTTTTTCTGGTCAGAAAGCTGCCAAGAGGCCATAGAAACACTAAAGTACAAGTTGACTACTGCACCTATATTCTGAGGCCCAAATTGGGCTCTTCATTCCGAAATCCATGCTGATGTGTTTGACAAAGCTATAGGAGCAGCTCTAGGCCAGATAGATGAAAATTTGCCTGATGCCATTTATTTCATTAGCAAAAATCTGTTGAAGACTGAATTGAACTATACTGTGACTGAAATAGAGCCCCTAGTTGTTGTCCATTCCTTGAATAAAATTAGACATTACATCTTTGGTTACTAGACCTTTGTACATACTGACCATGTTGCTATTAAATATTTAATGAACAAGCCTAATGTGAATGCCATAATTATTAGATGGTTGCGTTTATTACAATGGTTTGATCTAACTATCATTGATAAGCCTGGTGGAGAAAATGTAGTTGTATATTTTTGTCTAGACTTGCTTTGCCTGCAGGTGAGGAAGGAATGGTTGATGATTAGCTGCTAGATGAGCATTTATTTCCTATTTCAGTTCTCTCTCCATGGCTTGTTGACATAGGAAAGAAGTTATTCTCATTCCTAGATTGATTCAGTGGTTACAATCAAAACCAGATCAGCCAAGAGGACCAAGATAACACCACCTTCACTTGTCCTTGGGGTACCTTTGTTTATAGGGTCCTTCCTTTTGGATTATGTGATGTGATGCAAGAGCATCGGAACGGGCCAGCAATGTGGAAAATTGTCCACATGTTGTGGCCTGACAGGGTGAAATTCATCGCTGAATCTAGTTTGCTAAAGAGGTCGACTTCATAAATAATTGTGATAAGATTGTTGTAACAGGTGTAAGAGGGCGCAAATAGATAAGAGTTTTATTGTTAGAATTTTTATATTTAGAATATTATGTATCGAGTAGTTAGAGAGAGTAACGGTTAGATAGTTGTAATGAAACAAGAGATTTTTTCGTGGGAAGTTAGTTTTTGTGTGTGTGATCTTGAGAGCGCGAGCTCAGAAGTGAGGAAAAAACAACCGTGTGTCATGTGTGTGTAATAGAGTCAGTTATTTTATGTAATTGAAAAAAAAAACAAAACGCATAGTTTCTGTTGATAAACAATTTCATATGGTGCGCAACGATGTGTGAAGAATGGGGAAAACATCGTGTGTCGAATTCTGTGTTTAATCGTTGATTAATGTGATTGCGTTTCAGTTTTAATTTTAAAGATCCTTGTGCAGGAATCTGGATAGTTAATTGAGCATATGAACCAGCACTACCAAATCCGATTTCGGATCGGATCAGAACGCCGAAAAATTGGCAAATGCAGATCCCCGAAGTTGAGGATTGGAGTCGATGTGGAGTGTTAGCTGTATAATTAAAGGCTCAGCGAACAGATGTGGAGTGGGGGTGGTGTAATTAAAGGCTCAGCGAACTGGAGTGTTAGTTGTGTTAGCTGTGTATTAATACAACATAGTGTATTAATATCCAGAGTCTCGTGAGCGATTCCAGTCAGATTGCATGGAATCTAGAAAAGCATTAATATTTATATGTTAACTTATGGTGTGACCGCCGATGATGAAACGAATTGCGTTGTAAAACGGTCAACCCATATACATGTAGGATCAAATTTAAGTATGGGGGATTACGCAGTGCATTATATTAGATATCATTTTTGGGATTCAACTGCGTTAAGTAAGTCATTCAAACGTATGACCATTTCCATGAGAGGTAGTCGTAAGTGACTAATTTTTCATGATTTTTGAATAGCTCACTTAGCACTCATTGCATCGGGTGATGCTCACAGGGGTGAAGAAGTGGGATTGAAACTAGTGAAAAGTGGAGAACGAATCACATAGCATCAATCATCACTTTCGGGGCTTGCACCCGGTAACCAGGACTTCCCAGGAGGTCACCCATCCCAGAACTCCTCTGGCTCAAGCGCGCTCAATCTGTAATTGTTTTGTTTATAATCGAAGCGCAATGTAGTTATGTTGAAAATGTTTTTCTGGTAAAGAAAAACAGTGGTTTAAATCCATTAGAGAGAGCGGAAAGAATTGGATGGATTGCGCCTGTATGAATGGCTTGGAAGAATTCAGTTCTCAGTCTTAGTTGAAACAGGGTTTTTCATTTCGGCATTCCGACATTTTAATTTTTTTTTAAATCAATAAGAATTTTCTGTTTATTTCTTTCGCTATTGATTGTAAAAGAATTGGATTGGCTTCAGAATTAGGCGCATCATGTTTTTGGTATAGAATCAGATTGCGCACAGGGATTGGGCGCATCATAATGCCCGTGCCACTTTTCAGAGGGATGTCATGAGCATCTTTGCGGAGCTAGTCCATGACTCTGTAGAAATTTATATGGATGATTTCACTCCCTATGGGTGTGATTTCTTGGAGGCTCTCTCTAACTTGGGGAAAGTATTAAAAAAATGCATTGAAATTAACCTATCCCTTAGTCCTGAGATGTGTGAGTTCTTGATGAATGAAGGGATTGTTCTAGGCTACTGAAGATCCCAGGAAGGACTGCAAGTGTACCCAAAGAAAATTGTTATCATAAATAGGGTCGCTACTCCTTAGAAGTAGAGGGATGTGAAAAGTTTCTTGGGCTTAGTTGGATACTATAGGAGATTCATAAAGGACTTTAGAAAAGTGGCCTCAACTTTGTTTGGATTATTGTTTAAGGACTTTGAATTTTTTTGGTCAGAGAGTAGCGAAGAGGCCATAGAAACCCTAAAGGACAAGTTGACTACTGCACATATACTCTGAGGTCCAAATTGGGCTCCTTCCTTTCCCCATCCATGTTAATGCCTCTTACAAAGCTATAGGAGCAACTCTAGGCTAGATAGATGACAAGTTTCCTTATGCCATTTCTTTCATCAGCAAAAATTTGTCCAAGGCTGAATTGAACTATACTGTGACTGAAAAAGAGCTCCTAGTTGTTGTCCATTCCTTGAATAAATTTAGACATTACATCACTGGTTACCAGACCTTTGTACATACTGACCATGTTGTTATTAAATATTTGATGAACAAGACTAATGTGAATGCTAGAATTATTAGATGGTTGTTTTTATTACAACAGTTTGATCTAACTATCATTGATAAGCCTCGTAGAGAAAATGTAGTTGCATATTTTTTCTCTAGACTTTCTTTTCTTGCAAGTGAGGAAGGAATGGTTGGTGATCAGCTGCTAGATGAGCATTTATTTGTTATTTCAGTTCTCTCTCCATGGTTTGTTGATAGGAAAGAAGCTCTTCTCTTTCCTGGATTGATTCAGTGGTTACAATCAGAACTAGATTAGCCCAGAGGACCAAGATAAAACCACCTTCACTTGTCCTTGGGGTACCTTTTCTTATAGGGTCCTTCCTTTTGGATTACGTAATGCCACTACCACTTTTCAGAGAGTAGTCCTGAGAATCTTTGCAGAGCTAGTCCATGACTCCGTAGAAATTTATATGGATGATTTCACTCCCTATTGGTGTGATTTCTTGATCAGCTGCTAGATAAGCATTTATTTGTTATTTCAATTCTCTCTCCATGGTTTGTTGACATAGGAAAGAAGTTCTTCTCTTTCCTGGATTGATTCAGTGGTTACAATCAGAACTAGATTAGCCCAGAGGACCAAGGTAAAACCACCTTCACTTGTCCTTGGGGTACCTTTTCTTGTAGGGTCCTTCCTTTTGGATTATGTAATGCCACTACCACTTTTTAGAGAGTAGTCCTTAGAATCTTTGCAGAGCTAGTCCATGACTCCGTAGAAATTTATATGGATGATTTCACTCCCTATGGGTGTGATTTCTTGGAGGCTCTCTCTAACTTGGGGAAAGTATTAAAAAAATCCATTGAAATGAACCTCTCACTTAGTCCTGAGAAGTGTGAGTTCTTAATGAATGTAGGGACTATTCTAGGTCACTGAATATCCTAGGAAGGACTCTAAGTGGACCCAAATAAAATTGCTATTATAAAGAGGGCCGCTACTCCTTAGAAGCAGAGGGATGTCAGAAGTTTCTTGGGCTTAGCTTGATATTATAGGAGATTCATAAAGGACTTTAGGAAAGTAGCCTCACCTTTGTTTGGATTATTGTCTAAGGCCTTTGAATTTTTCTAGTCGGAGAGTTTCCAAGAGGCTATAGAAACCCTAAAGGACAAGTTGACTACTACACCTATACTCAGAGGCCCAAATTGGGCTCCTCCTTTCCACATCCATGATGATGCCTCTGACAAAGCTATAGGAGAAACTCTAGGCTAGATAGATGACAAGTTTCCTTATGCCATTCATTTCATCAGCGAAAATCTGTCGAAGGCTGAATTGAACTATACCGTGACTAAAAAAGCACTCAAAGTTGTTGTCCATTCCTTGAATAAATTTAGACATTACATCACTGGTTACCAGACCTCTATACATATTGACCATGCTACTATTAAATGTTTGATGAACATGCTTGATGTGAATGCCAAAATTATTAAATGGTTGTTTTTATTACAACAGTTTGATCTAACTATCATTGATAAGCCTTGTAGAGAAAATGTAGTTGCAGATTTTTTGTCTAGACTTGTCTTGCCTGCAGGTGAGGAAGGAATGGTTTATGATCAGTTTCCAAATGAGCATTTATTTTCTATTTCATTTCGTTCTCCATGGTTTGCTGACATAGCCAACTACTTAGTGATTGCACAGTTCCCTCCAAATTTGTTCTCCAATGGAAATAACATAATTATAAGAAAGAGCGCCCTATTCACTTGGATTGGGGGTAATCTCTTAAAGCTAGGCCAAGGTCAAACCTTGAGGAGATGTGTGAGGGAGGAGGAAGTCTTTGACATCCTTTTGGCCTGTCATGATGGGCCTTGTGGAGGTCACTTTGTAGGCTTGGCTACTGTTGGACCACTCTCCACCAATATGCAAGAAGATACATCAGTCGATGTGACGAGTGCCAAAGAATGGGGAAACATACTACCATGGATGAAATGCTTTTGCAACTTCAAGTGACTCTTGAGCCATTTGAAAAGTGGGGCCTGGATTTCGTTGGGCCCATTGATCCATGATTAGGGCAGAAAAGGTACATAATTGTGTGCACTGATTATTTGACAAAGTGGGCTAAAACCAAGGCTTGAAGGTAGCAAAAGAAGAGAAAGTGGTTGAGTTCTTAAGGTAGAACGTGTTTTACAAGTTTGGGTACCCTAGAGAGCTAGTCACTGATCAAGGTGCTCATTTCACCTCACATCTCATTGAAATTCTATTGAGTCAACATAAGATCAACAACAGAAATTCCTATCATCCTGAGGCTAATGGACAAGTAGAGGTTACCCACAGAGCATTGGAAGGTATTCTCCTAAAGGTTGTGAGCAACAACAGAAAATATTGGGTTGCCAGACTAGTGGAGGCCACTTGGGCCTATAATACAACTTCGAAGACAACCACTGTCTTCACCCCTTATGATTTTCTCTATGGGAAGAAGGCTCTGCTTTCCATTGAGTTTGAGTACAACACTTTGAGAATGGCAGCACGTTTGGATTTGGATGTTAGAAGGGCACAAGGAGAGAGGCTAGTCCAGCTCAATGGTTTAGATGAATTCAGGATGCATGCCCTCCTACACACAGAAGTGACTCTAGTACAAAGAAAGGTTTGGCATGACAAAAACGTCAAAGACAAAATTTTTCAAGAAGGTGATTGGGCTCTACTCTATGACTGCAAGCTCAAAGATTTCAAAGGAAAATTGATGCCCAGATGGTTGGGCCGATATTTGATAGAGAAGTCTCATGACAATGGGGTTGTGCAAATAAGGACCATTGATGAAGTAGGTATGCCCTTGTTGGTCAATGGACATAGATTAAAAGCCTATAAAAAACCTGTGTCAAGGGAAGAGTTCGTCAGTACCATTAGTAAGGAAGTGAATGTGCTTGGAAGTGTCTCAGCTTCTAGTTCACAAAATTCTGGAAGACTGTTTTATTTTTGAAAAAAATGAAAAAAAAGGGAAAACAACAATAAGGGACTTAGGTGAAAACCTCTATGAGGCACCTGAGGCCATCTTTTGGGTCTAAAACCTCCTTGAGGCAGCCCACGAGTGAAAAACAAAAGTAAAATGAAAAGATCCCTCGGTGAAAACGTCTATTGAGGCACCTAGGGTAGACAGACAGGTTGAAAACATCCTTTGGGGCAGCGTGTGTGTCTTAAAGAAAAGTTAAAAAAATGACATTGCAGGGATCTGTTGACATGCTTAATCCTCTCTACGGACAGAGACGATCCCTCTAGCCCAATGAGTGGGTCTAGCAATTGAAGTGACAATCAACTAGACATATTCCCAGGTTACAATTGAAAATAAGAATGAAAGAGATGGCCTACCTCATTCTGATGCTATTTCGATTTCCTTTGTTTAGGATCCTGAACTGCTCGTGTCACGGGATTTTTCCTTCTTCTCTCAATGTTTATGCACTTGCACAAGTGATCAAGACACAACAAGGCATGCCAAAACAAATAGAAAATCGAATAACAACCTATTTAATTGATCAAGGAATGTCACGCTAAATGATACATGAACATATACATTTTGGGAAGATGAACCATCAATTGTATATTATTAAGAAATAAAGGGAATCTTAGAACCAAAGCCTTGATGTTGAAAGTCTTTCCTTGAGTGGTAATCCAAGTCCAAACCAAGAACTCTCCAAGCACTCCTTCTCCAAGTCAAATGAATAGCCTCTAGGCACAAGCCTAGCATAAGGGTGCAAATAGACATAGACCAACCATTTGGGAATGGGAGAGGATGAATTTATAGGGTGGGAAAGGGAGTTAGGACTTATCCAATGGTAGAATTAGGCCCTCATCTCAAGGAGGTAGCTCATAGGGATAAGACAAATAAGCCAAGTTGGGAGAATTCGACCTCATCTATGCAAAATAACCTCTAGCTCGCCGCTTTCGAAGCTTCTCATATTCTTTGGGAAATTATCTTTTCTGGATCATTGCAGGTATGAAAAGAACAAAATGATGCCATCGCTGGTCAAGTATAGTGCAATAGGCAACCATCACTGTTTTAAGCCTTATAAGAGCGATGATCCTCATTTTAGGGTTTTAAGAGCTATTTCTTCAGGGAAAGCTCAAGGCATTTTCCAATCAAAGTATTAGGAGGGATCTGAGCTGTATACATGGATGAGTATACTGTATAATGCTCATGTTTTAGGCACTGAGAAGTATGTCACAAGGAAGTGCAGGAGGTGTGACAAAATACTGTGTAACAGGATCTCAAACCCGGCCACTAATAAAATTTTGTGATTTGTGCAGGTTTTTAAAGGAAACAAAGGACTCAGAGTTAAGAGGATAGCAAGCCAAGAAACACCCCATTCTTCCTTAATTCACTCATATCTCCCATGCATATTAGGTCTCCATCATGCATCCTCACTTCCATGCATCAAAAACCAGTTTTTTGCAATGTTTTGACTTCTACGGAGTTTCGTGTAGTTTCTACAGCAGTTTTGTGTAGTACTACAAGATTTCCTGAAACTCTACAGGAATGAAATTTTGATTGAGATGTGATGATGCAGGCCTCTTCTAGGTTGAAAGAGGGGACCACACACCTCACCACCTCTCACCCAACAACTACTCATGGCCATACCAACCTTTGTATCCATCAAAAACCACTCAGGAAAAAAACAAATTACAAAAAATATTGGAAAAAAAGTTCAGCTGCTATGCCCTCACTCACCTACCACTCTATCTCCTCAATTTCCATCCTTTTAATCCTACATCATCACCCATTCCTCCTCCAAGTGAAAAAAGGCAAGAAAAAATGATGAAAAATGCAGCTATAGGATCTCCTATAGTAACTACAGGAAACCCTATAGCAACTTGTGCTCTCACAACAACAGTTCTCCATGCATTATCCTTCAGTACCAAGGAAAGAAAAGAGCTCCAACACCCTTGCAAACATTATGACTCCCATCGAGAGCTCAACAACAACAACAACAAGACCAAGCAGCTCCACATAGCAACAAAGAGGACAACCAAATCAACAGGAAGAAATATACAGAAAAATGACCAAGGAAAAGCACTTACTTGAACAAAAAGAAGCACAACAGAGTCACCCTCCAGCGTGCAGCAACTAAGTGAAGGAAGGCATAGGTATGGCACCTCATTCGAATTGATTACTAAGTACAATATAGTAAAAGTGTAGGAATATGAAAAACTTGATTTGATACGCTGGAGGTGGGCAGTTAACTTGGCCACCGTCACATCGAAAATAAAAAGTGAACTCCTAGTCAGGCTCACATGTGGCAACATCACATCAAGAAGAATGAGTTGAAAATGTGGTAGAGTTAAGTTGTGTGAGAGTGGGTGATGATTATGAAGAGAGACTGCATTATAACTAACGGTGGGCCGATGGTCTGAAAGAGGAAATCCCATACACTGCTAGCCAATACAACGCTCCAAGGAATCATCTATAAAAAGCAAATATTTTGAACTCTCATGCACCATTTGTTCATTTCGAGATCATAGAGGACCGAGTCCACATTGGAAAGCCATCGAGGAGGCAAACCTGTTTCAGCCATCCTACAGGAAACAACACTATAGGAGCAATTACACGAAACATAGGGAGCTACACGAAACAATGGAAATTCACAAAGAAAACAAAAATGAGGTGCATAGGGTCTAGATGCTCGGAAATTCCCCTCATCCAAAGCATCACAGTGAAAGGTAGGAGGACCATAACTCCTATGCTTTGAATTGATATCTAGGAATAGATAAATAAATAAATTTAAATATCATAAGATTTTTATAATGCCATATAGAAATGGCATTCCCATTATAACCTGTAATCTAACAACACGCGTTCCATTATAACATCTTATTGGCTCTATCTAAACATCATCCGAAGAAGTGATAATTTATTTCATTATCGTCAATCAAGGAGCAATAATATGTTTAATATTGAATACGTGTCTTATCATTATTATTCTCACACCCTACCTGAAATTCAATTGAAAATCAATGCAATTGACTAGGATGTGCGCCAAGAACATCAATAAATTATGGAATCCAAGGTTGTATATGGCATTGTAGCTCAGATTCAAGATATGGGAACACTAGAGGATGTTTGAATCATTACATATATAATGTTGATCTCTATTAGCATGTCAAGTTACTCTTTGGGAAAGTTCTTGTACATACAAGGGAGGCAGAGGATAAGATCATGCACAAGTTGGAGAAGTTGAAGTGTGCATGATGAATGTAGAGGGTCGTCTGGCATGTTTCGAGATGGGTTCACCTCTATGTTCTAAAACAAAACCATGCTAGAAGGACATGAATGATCCCACCAATTCAGACACTTCCTTGTCTTCTTGGTTTACAAGTTTTTCTTTATTTATGTTATGTTTAATTTGCTAATAATTCTGGTCTAGATGATAATCAGTCTAAGGAATGGATTTCCCACCTCTAGGATGGTATTTTTTCGTTTTAAACACACATGGCTATGTTGGACATGCTCACATACATAACTATCCATAATTTTTTATATTTTTTTCTTGTTTTCCCCTCTATGGGGTAGAGAATCTCTCTAATCTCTCTATTGTTTGGGTGTTTCTTTCCTCAACTATTTTTTGAACAATGATTAAATAGCAATTTTTGTTTCTCTAGTCTACTTTCCCATTTGGAATGCCAAAGATAGAGACTCTTGAGTGGATCTAATGGTTAAAAGCATGTGATTCCTCCTAAGAGGTCACAGGTTTGAAAACAGAGGGGGGTAGAGTATGTATGCCTTCTTAGACTTAGCAGTCAAATTGCTGCGTGGAGGTGGGTCCCTTGTCCCACAAACAAAGGGGTATCATACACCAAATTGGTGCCTGGCATGGTCCTGACCTTAAAATTGGATAATAATAATAATCTATCAAAAAGAAGGGGAGTTGTTACAAATAATAACCAAATTGTCCCTTTTTAAGGGTTTTATAATAAAAATCAAGAACTATAGTTTCCTTCTTTCCTCACATTATAGACTTGACCATCATATGTGCAACTAATGCTCGAATAATTCTCAAACTTCACCATATCTTCAATTCTTGTTGGGTTGAGCTAAGGTGTTTAAAGAAAATAGCTTATGTAGAATCCTCCCTTGCAATGGGATCTTCATGTGTAATGATTATGATGATCTCTTTGCAACTTTCTAGGTAGTGTAACCTTAAATGGCCTTCACCACAAATCATAGTGATTGTTTGTTTATTAATTTTCTCACGTGTACTATGAACGACAAGATAAAACCAATATAAATGTGTCAAATCCTAGAACAAGTCCCGCTTCATAGGAGATCATACAAAGGTATGATAGGTTAATAATGTTATGGAAATGGGAAGGAATTTGACTCTTCATGACATGACCATCAAATTCAATTTATGCATAGATAATTTTCATTTCAAACTATACCTTTGAACCTAGTATTAATTTTATTTTTCAAACAACCTCTTGTAAGAGGGAAATTGGAGCATCCTGTTTCCGTGCTTGGGAATTATTTAAAATATAACTTATTTGATTAAGTGTTTAGTTAATTTAACACATCCCTCCCATTTACTTATTCTTGGACAAGCCAAAAAATGGGGGAGACTTATACAATGAGGTGGTATCAATCTTCATTAGCTTAATATTACCTCTTCACCTCTTTACCAGTTCAAATATTTTATAGACAACCAGGGGCATTTTCCAATTGCAGTGGACCTTTCATGTTTGAATAGAGAAATTTTAAAATTAAACTTTTTTGAGATGCTAGATCATGAAGGGGAGCAACTTTTTAGTAATTGCAATGGAAGTGAAGGGAAAGGGTGGAAAGTGTCATGTATGAGGTGGAGATGCAATGGTACTTAAGCAAGCTGTCTAGCAATCTAACTTGACCATGGGAGATGGTTCCCTTCAATGAGCAAACCATGTAGCATATAGTTTGACAAGAGAAACAAATATGATAAGGTGACTATGAAGTGTTGTAAGTCCTACTTTTGGAAACGCCATTGTCATCAATCTCTTCGGATCATAACACTTCATAGTCACACTTGTATATCAAATGACCATTAAAATTGCATTGTTTTTGCCATGTGAATTTAATGAAGACTTCTAATACTACATGTTTAGGTTAGCATCAATACTCGAGCCAAATATTATAAAAGCAACTAAACTAATTAAGGTCACATAATCTAGTGAGAACATATGTAAACAAACTAAATTTCACAATGCTAAGCAAAACACACTTTTGGAGTGCTTCTTGAAATACTTACATCCTAAAGGTTAGCCAATTCTATATTATTTCAAATTATATACTGTTTTATTTGATAATAGTTTACATAGTTTAAAATATTGCATAATCAAAATTGTTATTTAATATATTAATATATATAATCATAATTAGCCTTAACTAAAGTGAATAATTTAAAATGGAATTGAGAGAAGGATTTGGTGGGCTACAAAAGCGGAAAATAATAGGGTGAACAAATACCATATCTTTGCACTTAATAACTTAATATGAGATTGACATTACGGTTCGATATCTTCAAAAAGCGAAAGAAATAGAGTCATATCATTGTCTTGAAGATGGTGGACATGGTCAATATGGTCTAGATATCTGTGTGGAGATTTTAACTAATACCTAACCTGTTATTGCCTTTCGAGCTGAGACATTTAGTGATGGTGTAATATAACGGAAAGTCAATTTGGAGGACTACTCTCACAAGTGAGGAAGAAATCTCTAGCAATGAATTTTGCCTGATACTAGGGGATAAAGATTAAATTAAGAAAAACAGTCCAAGTATTATTTTATAGATTACCGTTTATGATATTATATTAAAACGAAAATGCTTGGCTCACTTCTATATTTACCGCATAGCGCTTGAGAAGTGTGATTTTCGTTTTACCGATAACTGGCAATCATGCATTTATGTTTCTCTTCTTTTTCAAATTTAAATTATTACGTCCACATACAAAAGACACATAATTTTTCAAACCGATTACTTATGTATATGTCAATGAGAGGCATCGAGTAAAAGCAGCGAATAATTCTTCTAACCTCATAGACTTCTATAATTTCATGTATCTTCACTGGCATCATCTGTAACCTTTTAATGGTCTCTGAAAACACCTATCCTTATGTATTTAGCTATTGACTTAACCGCACAAGTATTGTTTCCCTCGACACAGTTTCAGGAATTTCAGTTTCTGTGAAAAAACTGTTACTTCCATAAGCGTTCCCTCCCGCACATGTTGCATTGCATAAATGTCTCTCATCGCTTCTGAGCGTTGTCCACATAAAATGCATAGCATGAATGAAAAATCAGCCAAATGTGACTTATGTAGTTACTTTGTACCTGCTGACGCTTCAATTGCGTTTTGTTATAGTGCGCTTTCCTAAGTCCAAGCGATGCTGGAACCCTAATCAACCAGAACGTGCTCACGGTCATTGGATTTTCTTGCTAGCCAGTCAAAACTATTGAATACTTGCCAAATGATAACAGGATGAAATGCCCCTCTCAGAATCAATTATGCTTTCTACCTTACAATCCATTACAGTCAATGGTTAATCAATGATAAATACAGTGTTTCATCAAATGGATTGTTGCTGACGAGGGCCGAAATCTTAACCTGGGCTCTAATTAAGATCACGAAGTATCCGGATCGAAACCATAACTTTAAATTAATGAAGGGTGATTTCAATTTTTATGTTTTTGTTATTTTCATTTTATTTTTTTTTCAAAATTAAGAAGGTTTACTTTTTTCTAAAGAGTATTGACCGAGTTTTTTATTGCATACAGTGCCGGTCTATTATAGTGTTAGGACCATAAGTCCTGGTGTGTTATAGTGTTAGGATCACAACCTAGAGGAAAAGTATGAACAGCTATGTTTTATGGTTTTCCTTTTCATTTTCTCACGAATTCTTCAACATTGTACCTTTCTTGTTTTATTGTTTTCTTAATAAGTTTCAAAATAGTTTTTTAAATTGATTACTATATATATAATATATAATATGACAGTTTTAACTCTCTCAAACAGTAAATTGCATTCGTAAAGGATTACAAGAATGGTCACTTATTTTCAATAATCTTTCAAGAGATTTCCTTCTTAAAATAAAGTTATGAATTTAATTTTAATAAAGATGTTGATAATATGTTATAAAAATGTTAATAATATTTGAAATTAATGATATATTGTATTAATTATGTAATATAAAATAAGAAAAAATTAATATATTATTTTTAAATTAGTGATATAATTTTTTTTTTTTGTGGTGTGAAGTATGGGAAAATTGTTGCAGAAGTATGAAAAGAATTCACGAGAAAGTGGTATAAATATAATGCGGCTAAAGAGAAAGATACTCAGGTATTTCTAAACCTCTATATAAAATATTTGATATTTAATGATAATTTTTTAAAGAAATTTTAAATTAGTAAATTGTTATTAATATTGAGCTATTACAAATAAAGTGAATGTTGTTTAAAAATATAATAATTTTTAGTTTTAATGATATATAAATATGGTTTAATATTAAATAATATTAAACAATAAAGTTCAGTTGATTTTATTTTTATACATAATAATAGTTGTTTATCAATTGTATTGTTTTTAGTATGCAAGGATATCGAGACTCCGGAGAGTTTAGTTTCTAATCTATCAATAAAAAGTTACTCCACAACATTGTATATTGTTTAGCTATGGGACAGAGTTTAGTTACAAGAAACAGGGTAAATGCAAATTAAAGAATAGATGCACAATAATGAGTCTAAACTATTGTATAACCTAGGGAGATTCCTTGTTGCAGGCCAGTTATAATTTATAAAATTCGTTATTACTCAATTTTAAGCTTTTGTAATTGGATTCAACAAAATCTTTTGTTAGTTAACAATTCCTGTGTGAAGTGATACTGTACATTACAGTCGTAAAAATCGTCGTAAGTTACAGCAGGGAAAGTAACTAAACTAAATTAAATCCACACAACTTAAAATAAATAATTGCTTAACAACCGATGGAAAGAAACACACTCGTCGCACAGGGGACCTCCTAGCTTAGCGAACATTGTTGGAGTAATCCTATGAAATTGAGGTTATAAAACTAGGAGAAGAAAAACGTATAACATGGCAACACTAGGAATTTAACTCATGATCACCAAAACCTTGTAATAATAATTCACGATCAGCAAAACCTTGTAATAATATCGAAATACAGAGTCTCATATCAGATTATATTTCTCAAATTTCATACTATGGATAGTTACACATTTCAAAGAGAGATCTTTGGAGATCCTTCATAGACAGATTTTCAAAATGGATTCATCTACAACATAGAATCAGAGACATTTGTTGATGTATGAAACATATTTCTTGATCCATCCATGGAGAAATTATGATATCAAATACATGAATTTCTTTATTCGATACCATTAAATTGGAGTTAACTGTGAATCTGATCCGAATACTCTGGCACCCATTCAAATACATTTTGCCACTGCATACACTGCCTTCTATTCATATGTTTGAAGTGCAACTTTGAATTGATGTTGATGCCGACTTGGAGAGTCATGGATCTGATCTGACAGGTGGATAAGATTTTGGACGTAATTTATAATCATCTTAAACTCTTTGATCTCGTTCTAAAATACTTGTAACCATCGAAAACTACAACTCCGTTACATAATCCATTACCGGCTATATAATTTATGATTATGTAGAATTTTTATTGAAATATTTTTTAAATCGTGTTACAAAGGAAGACTCTGTAAATTTGGGGTTTCCCAAGATTTAACTTGTACTTTGTAAAAGTGAAGATTGTATAATATATTGATTCAGGCAGACTCATATTGCAGGGAGTTGCCCCTTCCTTTATACTGTTGTGCATTTCTCTTGTATAATGTTGTTGATAATGAATGTGTATGGGTATTCATTGGTATAAAGGAACACATTAATAATACTTGGTTGTGAAACACAAACTAAGTAGGAAAAGTGGAATGTTAGGCGTAGTCTACAATCGTAAGTATTGGTGAAAAGAAAACGGTTGGTAGTGCCGCACTTCGCCTAGCACGGTTGGAAGACTACTGTAGGCTTGGGCACGTGACACATAGTGTAGCAAAGGGCCGATATGCGATATGCCAATATCGGTGATCGACGATCGATAAGTGGATTGGTGAAACAATACAAAGACTCGTGACCATGCGATATGTGATGCGCTGATATCGATGATCGGCGATCGACGGAGGGGATCACAGCGATAGAACAAAGCCATGCCTTGTGATGTGCGATAAAGGCTGGACTTGATAGGTTTATGGACGCAATTTAATGTTATTTGAGTTCCGGCATACAGTGTTTTTGTTGGGATCTCTTATGTTTATGTGTATTTCCTTTGGGAATTGAAAAATACGTTACTTTGAGGATTTGTGCTGGGGGAAGACCAAACGGCTGGTTCCACCCGTACTGCCTAGTCTTTCATCTTGTTAGCTGCCTTGTGCCCCAAGCGTTTCGACAATGAGTGCATGAATGCTCGACGGGAGCCAGAGGGCCCAAAGAAGAAGGGAAACAGATGGAAGCCAGAGAGCCCGAACACGAAAATGAAAAGACAACGCTGAAAGACCTAAAAGCCATCCAATGGCGGAACAGAGAATAAAGGAGAAGTCAGTTGAAGACAACCACAGAAAGACAGTCAGTCAGTAAGATTGCGGTAGATTGTATAGAGGAACAGGACAAAGGGAGAGTCTGTGCACTCTTTTAGACTCGAGGTTTTCGAGCAGATCCCTCTTTGATGTCACTGTTGGTTGAGACTCTGTTTGAGCTCTCTTGTAATAATATGTTCTTGAAGACTTAATATATAGGTCGACACTGAACGCTGGACCAGCAGACGTAGCCAGGGGGTCTAGTGAACTCCTTGATTATTTGTTGTGTTGATGTGTGTCTGTTATGTTTGCTGACTGATTAATTGTCTATATTATTTACAATCTTTTCGATCCATGGAACTAAGTAATATAGGCATTTTTCTGCACATGAGTCTGTAATACCTTTTCTCCTTAATTTAAACTCCATTTCAGATCAAGTGGTATCAGAGCATTTGGTTTTGGTTTTGTTAAGGTTAGACAAGCTTGTGCTGGATTTTGAATGTTAACTAGATTAAATCTCAGACTAGGAGAAGGATAAATTGTTGAGGCTAATCGAGAGATTGGAAGAGTCTATTCTTAGAGGAGAATGGCAAAAGAAGCTCCATTGGGATCAAAATCTCAATTTATAAAAAGTTTTAAAATACTCCGAGCCATGGTGGAAGAGATGTATCTGGAATTTAGGAAGGGTCGAGGTGAAAGCAAACACTGTGAAGAAGGATAAACGTTCATGCACTCATTGCAAGAAATAAGGACACGATGAGGCGCACTGTTGGTTTTTGCATCCAAAACGGAAACCTAAGAAGTTTGGTGGTAAGGAGAGAAATAATGTTGTTGCTATTCAGTAGGACATGGGATCAGATTCGGTGATGAAACAACAGTTACAGCCACAGGTATTAAAGGTAAATATTCTGAAGCATCCACAAGTAATTTTGCACAATCTGTTGATAATGAAAGTAATGAGAGGGAAAGAAATGAGATTTTTCGTATTAGAGTAATTTCCAAGCATAATAAGATTGATACTTTATTTGATAGTGGATCACAAGTAAATTTGATTCTGAAACAATCGTAAAGAAGTTGGGATTACAAACAAAACCTCATGAGAAGCCATATACTTTAGGTTGGGTACGTGATAAAACAAGCTACAAGTAACAAGACAATGTAAACTTAGGTTTGCTATTGAGGTTGAGTTAGATATGGTTCCATTCGATATGTGTGGTATTGTTTTGGGAAGTTCATAATTGTATGATAGGAAAGTATTTTCTATAGAGCTGAGAATAAGTATTAACTCACTAAAGATGGAATAGAATATATTGTAAGAGCTCATAAACTCAAAGGTAATTATTCTCTCATAAACTCAGGACAGATGAAAAGAATTGTGAATTCAAGTAAGCAGTTTTTACTAATGGTTGTAAAGGCAAAGGATCCTGAAAAATCCAATGCATTTGAAGGTTGTGATTCTAAACAGAAAGCTGATTTAGTTAAAGTTGTTTCAGAATATGATATTTTATTTCAAGAACCTAAAGGTCTGCCACCCAAGCCAGAAATAGTACATGATATTTATTTGCAACACGATTCTCCGTTACCTAACATTGAAATGTACAGGTCGTCAGCTTTAGAGAATGCAAAGATAAAGAAGCATGTACAGGAGTTTCTCGATAAAGGGTTTATACAACCAAGCACATCACCATGTGGATCTCCAATCGTGCTGGTGAGAAAGAAAGATGGTTCGTGAAGAATGTGCATTGATTGTAGAGCACTATATAAAATAACGATCAATAATCGTTATCCTCTTTCTCGTATTGATGATTTATTAGATCAATTGAAAGAAGTAGTTTACTTTTCTAAGCTAGACTTGTGAAGTGGTTATCATCAAGTTAGAGTTGCATAACAGGATGCATGGAAGAATGCTTTCAAGACAAAGCAAGGACTGTATGAATGGATGGTTATACCTTTTGGCTTAACTAATTCTCTTGCTACATTTATGAGAGTTATGAATGATGTACTCAAACCATTTATCGATGACTTTGTAATTGTTTATTTAGATGACATTCTTGTTTTTAGTAAGACATGGGAAGACCATGTAAAGCATGTAAAGGAGACTTTAGATGTTTTAAAAAGAGAAAATCTCAATGTAAAACTGTCAAAATGTGAATTTGACAGAACATCGTTAAATTCTTTGGGTTATATTGTAGGGGGTGGTGAATTGAAGATAGATCCCTCTAATGTTGAAGTCATTGCGAATTGGCCTAAACCCAAATATGCTACAGATGTTAGGAGTTTCCTAGGGGCAGCACAATACTGGAGAAAGTTTATTGCTAACTTTTCTTTGATTGCAGGTCCATTACATGCTTTAACAGGATTGAAACAGGTGTTTACGTGGGGAGGCTAACAGTAGAAAGCCTTCGACACCTTAAAAGAGAAAATCAGTACAACACCAATACTAGCACTACCAGATCTTCAACATCCATTTGAGATTGAGACAGATGCCAGTGACTATGCCATGGGAGCAATGTTGATGCAACATGGAAAACCCATATGCTCTCATTCTGAGACATTTATTTCTGCAGTAGTTAATTATCCCACATATGATAAAGAATTGTATGCATTAGTACAAAGTGTGAAAAAGTGGAAACATTACTTAATGGGTAAAGAAACAATCATACATACAGATCATCAACCACTTCAATATTTACACTCACAAACTAAATTACAGCGATGAAGACATTATAGGTGGATGGGTTTTCTATAGCAATTTCATCTCGTCATCATATATAAGAAGGGCATACACAATAAGGTTGCAGACATGTTATCAATACCAATCATAAATGCATCTACTATACTTAAGCATAACTCAGTAATGCATGAAAGTTACATTGAACAATATGCTCAAGATGTAGATTTTAAAGATGTATATGCAACTTTAAGTCATGGCAAGCAAGTAAAAGAATTGGATTGCTATGTAAAGGACCAACTCTTATATCATTTGGGAAAGTTATGCATTCCACAAACTGAAAGAGTTAACATAATCCGAGAAGCACGTACTTCTCTCATATTAGGTCATTTTGGTGTAAGTAAAACAGTTGCACAATTGCAAAGGTTCTGTTATTTGCCAAGAATGCATGAGACAGTTTCTAGATATATCAAGGGTGTACTATGTGTGCTACAACCAAGCCCAATAATAGGAAATTAGGCTTCTACACATCACTTCCAATTCCTTCTCGTCCTTATGAAAGTGTTTCCATGTATTTTGTTGGGGGATTGCCAAAATCTAGGAAAGGTCATGATTATTTGTATGTTGTTGTGAATAGGTTCAGTAAAATGTATATTTTGATACCATGTAACAAGAAGCTTACAACTGAACAAACATCAAAGTTGTTCTTTCTAAATGTATGGGTTCATTTTTGGTTACCCACTTCTGTTGTATCTGATCGAGATTCTCGATTTGTTGGGAAGTTTTGGTCAAATCTATGGGAGTTGATGGACACTAGGTTGAAGAAGAGCAAAGCATTTCATTCACAAACTGATGGTCAGGCATAAGTGGTCAACAAGAGAGTGATTCAATTGCTCAGAGGCTATTGCAGTAAGTATCCCAAGCTTTGGGATGAGCATTTGTGTTATGTATAGCATGCTTACAATCGTGCAAAGCCCTCTTCTACTCAGAGATCTCATTTTGATACTTGTTTTGGTTTTATGCCAAAGTCTCCCTTGGATTTTGTCTTTGGTAAAGACATAGCAGTTGATGGACACAGTGAGGTGGACAAAGCAACCAAGTTCATTGAACAAATCCAGGAAATTCACCAGGCAGTACAGGAATAGTTGGAAAGAAGTCAAGCCAAGTACAAGGGAAGACATGACAAGCATCGAGTTGAGCATAGCTTCCAAGTTGGTGATCAAGTCTAGCTATACATCAGCGAAGACAGAATGCAAAGTGAAGGTAAGAAGCTAAAACCAATAAGGTATGGACCTTTCAAGATACTTGATAAAACTGGTGAAAATGCTTTTCGCCTTGATTTACCAACTTATATGTAGAGCTATTCAGTCGTTAATGCATAAAACTTGAGATTGTATGAACCTTCATTAATTGAAGATCCTGAAGAGAAAAGTCAGTTGCCTTATATTGGGGATTTGTTGCCTGAGTATCTCAATGAGCTACAGGAGGACACAGTTCTGGACAGGAAGATAAAAACTACGCATCAAGGGGACGTTGAGTACTTGAGAGTGGGACTCAAAGGTTCAAATCCAAGCAAAGCAAGATGGATAGAAATTGGACAAGTGAAGGAATTGTATCCTCACTTGATCGATGCCTAAAACAAACTTTTGGTGGTCCAAAAGCTTTTCAGTTGGAAGGCGTGATCCAAAATAGATCTTGTATAAAAACCTCTAAGTCTAATGTCTTCATTAATTAATAGCGCAAATGAAAGAATGGAAGAAAAACCTGAAATTCCAAAGGAAAGCGGAAGCGTAGTAGGAATGGACTAGAGCTGTGGGATCCACGGGATCAACGAATGAGATCAAATCACATCAGATAAGCTAGTGGCACTCAAACCTCAGCCTCAAAGCGATTGCGATCAACGATGACATATAAACCATTAATCAAGCGCACAAATCAAGGGCGGGGCGAGGTTGAATCACATCGCAATATCGCCAAAGGGAGGACTTACTGTACACTGGGGATTCATGCGATATGCGATTTTGGTTATCGCATCACAATATCACATCGCTTGAAACCAACGGGGAAAGGACCCACAACATTGTGATGGGCCGATATGCGATACGCCGATATCGGCGATCGACGAGTGGATTGGTGAAACAATACAAAGACCCGCGATCATGCGATATGTGATTCGCCGATAACGCTGATATCGGTGATCGGCTATCGGAGGAGGGGATCGCAGCGATATAACAAAGCGATGTCTTGCGATGTGCGATAAAGGCCGGACCTGATAGGTTTTTGTACGCGATTTAATGTTATTTGAGTTTCGGAATAAAGTGTTTTTGTCGGGATTTCTTATGTTTTTATGTATTTTCTTTGGGAACTAAAAATGCGTTATTTTGATGATTTCTCCCGGGGGAAGGCCAAACAGCCAGTTCCACCCATGTCCACTAGTATTTCATCCCGTTAGCTGCATTGTGACAAGTGTTTCGACGATGAGTGCATGGATGCTCGATGGGAGCCAGAGGGCCCAGAGAAGAAGGGAAATGGACAAAAGCCAGAGAGCCCGAACAGGGAAATGAACAGATAGTGCCGTAAGACTTAAAATCCATCCAATGGCAGAACAAAGAATAGAGGAGAAGTCAGGTAAACACAATCACAGAAAGACAGTTAGTCGGTCGGATTGAGGTAGATTGAATAGAGGAACACGATAGAGGGAGAGTCTGTGGACTCTTTTAGACTCGAGGTTTTCGAGCAGATCCCTCTTTGATGTCACTGTTGGTTGAGACTCTGTTTTGAGCTCACTCTTGTAATAAACTGTTCTTGAAGACTTAATATAGAGGTCAACACTGAAAGCTCGACTAGGAGACGTAGCAAGGGGGTCTGGTGAACTTCTTGATTATTTGCTGTGTTGATGTGTGTCTGTTATGTTTGCACTAAGTAATATAGGCATTTTCGTGCATGACTCTGTAATACCTTTTCTCCTTAATTTAATATCCATTTCGGATCAAAGATGGATGGTATCCATGAATTTTTAGAGAAAATGATGAGCAAAATAATGACGAAAAGAGTTTATTTCAAAGACCCATAGTTAGCTATAAAGGATTCAACAACATTGTTGTGTCAATTTAGGTTCTATTAGAATGAAGAAGGATTTTGTTCAATCCACTCTATATTTTATTATGAGAAGTAGGTTTTGTTTATGGCAATAAACATTGATTTTCCCCACTTTTTTGTAGGGTTTATTTGATTTTTTTATTTTATTTGATTTTATGGATTTCACTAACCTAGGGAGAAAAATGACATCTTGCCTAGGCTTCTTTAGTTGGTTGTGTGAATGCTATGCCAAGAATGTTACAAGAGTGTGGTACAAAATACCACAAGCCAATGAAGAGTGAGATTTTTGAAACCAAAAAATGTCATATCTTTATCATATGACCATTGATTTTGTAGTTATAGATTTCATCTATACTTCAACTTGATTTTTCTGTGGTTTCTTCCTTTTTCCATGCATTTTTTTTAACTCAAAATAAGAAATGAAAACCTGCTTCAGCTTCTTTTTAAGTAGAATACGAATGATGATTATAGGAGTGTTGCTAGAGAATGTTACAACCTTTTATGTAACAGCCTAATGTGTGCTATAGAAATACTGCTTCTTGATGTAAAATGACACTTTTGAAGCTTCGAATGGGGATACATTTTTCATAGGAACACAATTGTCCTGTATTTATTTTTAGATTTTCTAATATCTATTCATATTTACAATGTATTGTTCAATAAATAGGCTTTGTAGGGGTTATTTACACAAGATAGTTAATATGAAATGATTTGTTAGAAATTATAGCAACGATTTTGTTAGTTTCAGCCTTTGAAGCCTTCCGCCAGTGATCAAACATGCTCTTACAAAGTGGTCGTAGGGTGTTAAGGGCAAATTTTTTCATTTCAGTGAGTTTTCAATTAAATTTGGTCACTAGGTATTAAGTCCATGGTTTGTTCTCACTCCTTCCAAAGTTTTCCAAGTGTCGGTCCATGTCAACATTCATCTGAGTGTACCATCATTCAAAGGGTTGTCATCATCATTTCAGGTTTCAATGGGTCATTTTACATGTTGTTTGTGCTTCAGTTGTGCCTAGGTAAGATTCATTTCCCTCTCCTAGGGTTTTGAAAGTAATTTCTCTTGTATGGTCAACTCAGCACCTTCCCCTATCCTTAATGTACCTTATTAAAACTGATATCCCTTATCACTGCTATCCCTCGAATTCCCCATTTTTCCACAAACCCTAGTTTCTTGCTACAATTTGACAATTTTCTAGGCTAGGCCTGTGTTTTTCCATTTTGGACCTCTTCCCCTCACTCAATATTTGAAATTCCACTTTCCCCTGTTTCCTAACATCCCTCCCTTCTTCTAAAAAATTTTCTTAAGAATTTAGAAGTCCCTTATCCCCTTCATTTCACTTCATTTCGACAAATCCCCTGTTCCACACATCGAGATAAGTTTTACTCAAGTGATGTTTTTGAGGAAGAAAAAATGAATTTGGTAACACTGAGAGAGTTTGTTGTCCAAAATAGTCCAAGTAAGAAAAACCTAATTTTTTTTTACACAGCTGTTATGGTTTTAGAGAAATGTCAAAAATACAGTTGCCTTAGGAGGGTTGCTGCACTTCTGGTGTGACCTTAGGAAAATCAAGAGTTCTCCTAGCTTTGTTGGCCAAATGACTTTCTTGATGAGTGAAATGATAACTAAACACAAAGAGATTTCCAATGAGCTATCATGAGCACAATTCGAAGTTGAGGAAGACTTTCAAACGTTGACTGCAACAACACTCTGCGTTTACGTAGCCTCATTTTGCATGTTTTAACCAGTCTTGGGATATTTGACCTTTGACATGGCCAATGAACTCCAAATTACAAAATTCAAGTTGTGTTGGAAAGTAGACTTAATACGCTTTCCAATGAGCTATCGTGCACCTAATGTGGACACCAAGAAGGTCTTCAAAACTTGTTCTGTAAATGGCGCTATGCACAGAATCAGTGGCGCTACACATAGAAATTTTTAACATAGGCTTTTCCAGCAGGTGGGTAGCGCCACCGGTGCTCGCTTTTGATAGGGACCTTCATTTGAAGAAACATTTGCATCTTTGGATTCCTTATGAAAATTTAAGCATGCTCATAAATTACTAGGAAATTTTGACAAGTTTTGCACCTTCAAAAAGGCCAAAACACCCAAAACATTCCCTCTCTGCCACTATTTGGCCACACAGAAAGCAGTCTTGGGAGATTTAAATTTTGGAGGGGCAAATTGACCCCAAATCAAAACATTCAAGTTTTTCCAGAATGTAAACTCACAGGGCTTTCCAACGAGCTATCCTGCACATGATTTGGACCTCGGGAAGCCTTCCAAAAGCAACTTGTAAAAAACACTATGAAAAGAAAAAATGGCGCTACACAAAAGATGAAAAATCAATTTTGCTAAAAGAACTCTATTTTTCACCTAGTTTTCTTCTAGTTTGACTTTTTCTCTATTATGGTCAAATTCATGATGTGTCATGATGTAAATTGATGTACTATGATGTAAAAATGATAAAAATTGACTTGATAAGGTAGATACATTAGTTGTAGGTGGTTTAGAGTTGCATGAATCAGTTTCTTAGGTTTTAGAGTCAAGTTGTTCCACTGCTTATTTTGTCTTCCTAGTTTAGATATGGTTGAAACCACCCCTCTTCTCATGGATTCGACCCCTGATGGATATCACAGGTGGTTTGGATGTCTATATCATGTGTTTTTTCGGTCATTTGTAAAGGTTGGACTCTTGTGAATGCTTTGAGCACTATTGTACATCATCTCTGCAGTTTGGCAAGGAAATAAACCAGGGTTTACAACATTTTGTGGGATTCTATTGGCGAGGTGACTTAGTATAAAGTTGGAAATCATTGATGTTGCAGTGCTCTACCTTAGGGTTTCATTAGTTTTAAATGTTTCCTACTGTTTGAAGAGGACTCATGACACATTCATGCCCTCTCCAACTCCTCACCAGTCTCAAGACTCACCATTACACCTAATCTGAAGTACTTAAGCATTTGCCTACCTCGCCCGACAGAAACTTCTGCAAGACTCAGTTCATTCCTTGGACCCAAAACTTCTTTTCACATCTGATCCAACAAATCAACATAAAACTCAATCAAAATACTCTGAGCATATACCTAGCCTAAAAGTTGTCTTTAAATCAGTAATCTCAAGCCTCATTTGCTATGTTTTCCTGAGATTGAAAAGGAGAGAGCCCTCTCCCGACCTGGTAGGTCTAGCTACCAGGTTAAGCGTGGTTTGATGTTACATTAGACCTGCCTTTCTCAGCCTGAGGTAGATCAAGGCACTAACATAGTGGTGACCATACCGGGGTAGAAGAGTTTGTTGTTTGCTTTATAAACTACAGACGGAGTTTGAAGTTAGCCAGGTAGCCTTTGAACTACTCTTGCTCTGCAACTGCATAGTAGATGAACGCTGCTTGAGTCAATCTCCGGTTTAGTTTATGAAATGAACATTTGGTTTCCTCACCAAAATGTAATCAAGTTCAGATCTGATTGTTGATGGTGGGCAACGGTTAGACACCAGAAGACTGAAATCATTCACCTGGCGATTCCAAATCAGTTTCGAGATCAGATCCAAGGACTTCACTGTAGAATGAACCTGACTAGTAGAAACATGAAAGGAAGGAGAGATTAGGTATTCAAGTTGAAATTTCATCCAAGACATTTTGTTCTTTGTTATAAATTATTTCTTCTCGTTTCCCGAGAATGTCAAGAAGGCTTTGCAATGTATATTGTATTTGAGAAAATATCCTCGACCTGCATTTGATTCCTTCCCTTTGAAGATTGTGAATACTAAAGATTTGCATGCTTTTGAGCTTGATGAAGACCCTTTTTCTGAATCTTGTGATGACCATCTTCAAACTGATGACCCTCAAGAGACCAAGATTGATTCTATACCTTCTGTACATATTCCTATACCTTGCAAAATTCCAGATCAATATAAGCCTTTGATTTTACCTGCTATATCCCATGCTTTCCCTAAAAATAATGACCTATATCTACGAGGATTTGATGGTGAACACGACAACATCACTGCTGAGAGACATTTATTGAATTTTGAGTCTTTTCTCCACCTTTTTGAAGTTGATGAAGAAGATGTTAGTATTAGGCTTTTTGGTCTTTCTTTGCAAGGCAAAGTCAAGAGTTGGTTCAAAACCTTGCTTGATGCGAGCATCTCAGATTTCCAGTAGCTCGTCAAAGTTTTCCTCGATAGGTGGGTGGTCAGACAAAACCCTTTCTTGATTATCGAAGAGTATAACCAGCTGAAAATATTTCCAAGGGAGACACTACAACAGTTTTCTTCTAGGTTTAACCAAGTCTATTTTTCGATGCTGGTTAATATAAGATCTCCTCCTAGATTTGCTCTCTTGCACTACCCGTATGCCTTTGATCCAGAAATGGAGTTTCAGCTGAGAGAAAGGAACCTTGCAACACTTGAAGAGATGCAAAATAGTGCAGTAGATGTGGAGGCTAATTTGTTGATTAGCAGGGCAAAGTTGAAAGAAGAAGAGATGAAAAACATAGATCTAGAGGAATCAACATCTTTAGAGGTAAAGCTCAACATTTTGGTAAGTGCAGTGGAAGAGATGATGCAAAAGATCACCACAAGGAATCATTATGATGTTCAAGCCCATGGCTCGCCGATTGAAGAAGAACAAGTTGCTAATCCAAAACATTTTCTTTCTTATCTTAGTTGTCATAGATCCGATAGTGATTGTTTTATAGATCATCTTGGAGAAGAGAGATTTGTTGATCTAACATGTATGCTTGATGATATGTTTTATACTGATGGTTTGCCTCAGTTTGATCTATATGTTGATGATTATGTTCTCCAAACATAAGCTAGTCTTGTAGACAAACCAGTAGCTAGTTTGTGGGAGGAGGAAGTTCACTTTTAGCAGTTTGAATATAGTAATCAGCAGTTGCATACCAACCATGGAAGTGAGGAGGAAAGTGCAACAAATGTTGAAGTAAGTGAAGGATCTTTGCCTTTTTGTTTTGCTTCGTTTCAGTTTATCAGAGACAACTTTCATGCAATCATAAATCAACTGTTAGAATTCCATGAGACTTAAAATATGTTAGAATTCCATCTTCCCTAGGTTTGGTCTATGTTTTAGCTAGAAAACATAAACACATTAAAATTTCCTAACTTTAAAACAACTTGCACAGTGGAAATTACATTAGAAATTAGCTCAATGTAAAATACACAATATTTTTGCCCAAACCTGATTCCTTTTCAGTCCATTAATAAGAAATTCCATAGGGCTCCCTTACCAGGGATTGTAGCCCTTTACAATATTTGTACAAGTTATTTGCGTTGACGTTGTGTCCTTTTAACTCTCATCTACCTTTAACCAATGGTTATTCTTTGCGTGTAAAATGTGTAGCCACTCTTCACAATTCTAGCTACCCACCTAGAAACCCTTGTCCTCCTTTAGAAAACTCACTTTTCTTTCCTTAGCTAGCATGTTTCCCATTGCAACCAAGGTCTTTTATTTTTGTTAGCCCTTGACATCTCGTTCTAAGCTTTTCCATCTTCTTGTAGCTCTGTTCAAACCCTTAACACATTACCTTGGGCCTAAGACCTTACTTATCTAACATGTGGACTGGCCCTTTGGTCCAAAAATAACCTGGACAACCCTGCGACCAAGTCCTTCATCCCCGCCCCTACCTATTCTTGTCCTACACTCTATTTCCTTTGATCTAGGCCCTCTCTTTTGTCATGCAATCTATTTCAATAGGTCCCCATTTAGCCCTGCAAGCTATTGCTTAGTCCTGCAGCCAGATTGCTCTTAGCTACAACCTCCTCTTTCTCCAGCCTACAACCCTTACTAGGATTTGTTCACGCCTCAATCCTGTTCATGCCTCAATCCTCTTCTTGTCCCTACATTCTGCCCTAACAGTCTTGTGCCCAACCTGCTTTTATCTATTTCAATCTTAGTGTGCCTTATCTAGGCCTTGTCCCTCCTTGCACATCAATATACAACGTTTTGGCTACCCTAATTCACTTTTGGCTAGTCTTGGATAGACCCTAAATGGACCCTTGTTCAAGAAAGCATACCTTGACCTTCTCTCACTAGTTGTGTCTTCCTTCAACAACCCTACTCAACCTCTTTCCAACCACAAAAAACTTTGTTTTATAGAGTTCCCTTGCTTCCTTCTTTTTCCTCCCACGGCTCCCTTTGCAGCCTACAACTAAGTCACATCTAGCCTCTTCCACACAAGAAGAATACTTCATATCATTGTATTTATACATTTCCAAGGGGTCTGTCTCTTAGTCTTGCTGGCTAACCTGAGCTCACTTGACACCTTAAGATGAATTATAGTTAAATTAAAAATATCAAATGTTTCTCCTTTTCTGCAAAACCCTAACAAACAAACCAAGAATCCCCATGGGATTTTCCAACCATAAATGGCATCTGAGCTCCCAAATTTTAACACTCCCTCTTATTAAGGAAGATGTTTCCACCACCACCTAGAAGTGACACTATATTTGAACCTAATATACAACCACATCCTTTTGGAAGACGAAGATATTCAAAGACTCCATGCTTCTAGAAGCTTCTCGATTCAAAGCATCCTGCATAGCCATCCAAACCACGAATTTCCTTGTTCGTAGAAATCCCCAGCTCCATGAATTTTCCTTGCATGACCATGACTTCCTTGCATGCACAGTGCCATTTCTTGCATGATCATGACTTTCCTTGCATGCTCCATGACTTGCTTGCATGTACCATGACTTTCCATGTGTGCACCACGAGTTCCTTGCATGATCTACGACCCTCCTTGCACAGACCATGAACTTCCTTGCATGGTCCATTACTTTCCTTGCATGGCCTAGAAAAATTCACTTTATTGCTTGAACTTGACGGTTAGACTTCCGCTGGGCAGCTCAATCTCCCTCTAAGCCTGCAATATCTCTTTGAAGCCAGACTCCCTTTAAGCCTACACAACCTTCCCTTGGCTCACTTCGCTTTCCCTCCCAGAAAATAACCTCATAAAACCCTATGAACATGTTACAAGTAAACTTGTTTCCTTTCAATGTTAGTCACGAGTTGTGGTTAAACACTTAGCATATCCCACTCTAGACCATTGGAAGTCTATTATACAAGTGACCTCATCCTCCTGGGTTATACACCTTATATGCAAATAATTGCACTTCTGGATGTGAAATTTTGCAACTCAATAAGGATAGTATCTCATTAAACTCATCAAAATGGAATTCATATGAAGCTACCTTGTCCATGCTAAAGCACTCCCTATGAAGGCACTTTAGTTGTTGTAACATACTTTAACAATTCAACATATCAACATAATGTTGTGCACAAATTTCTGTTGTAATGCACCAAAACTCCAATTCTTTCACCACAAGCTGCAATAATCCACAACTCCTTGTCTAAACATTCTACTCAATATCTTACAACGCATACCTGTCCAACTCTCTTGGAAACAGTTTTCCTTCCTCTAATAGTGCCATAACACTCTCCTAGAGGTACCACCTGTTCATAAATATGACCCATTTTTCTACAATGTAGCTTTGATTCCATGTTAGAATTCTATGCACCTCAAGTCTCGTCTATGCTTTAGCTAGAAAACATAAACAAACTAAAAATACCTAGATTTAAAATAACTTGCACAATAAAAATTGCACTAGAAATGAGATAAATCTATGATACACAATATTTATGCCCAAAATTGTTTCTTATTAGTTCACTAATAAGGAAATATAAAGTTCTCGTGTACTGGGGATTTCGTGTACTGGGGATAGTGCCCCTTTACAATCCCTGTACTATGCGAAAATATACAAATACTTGTACAAGTTACCTGGGTTGAAGATGTGTCCTTTTAGTTATTATTTGCACTTAACTAGTGGTTGTCCTTTTCCAACAAAACCTACAATCAATCTTCACATGTGTAGCTACCCACCCGGCAACCCTTCTCCTTTAAAAATCTCATCTTTTCTTTCCTTGGCTAGATAGTTGTCCCTTGCAACCAACGTAATTTCTTTGTTGTAGATCATGACCTCATGTTTCAGCCTTTGCAAGCTTCTTCTAGCGCTATTCAAGCCCTCAACCTATTCCCTTAGGCCTGCAACCTTCCTTATCTTTCCCAAAGACTACTCCTTTAGCCCATGGCCAGACTAGACGGGCTTGTGACCAAGTCCTTTCGCCCTTTTCCTACCTATTTTTCTCTTGAAGCCTATTTTTTGTAATCTCTGAGCTATCTTTTGTCCTACAATGTACTTTAATAGGTACTCATTTATCCCTACAAGTTTTTTCTTGGGCATGCGACAAGATTCTTCTTGGCTGTGGCCTACTCTTTCTTTAGTTTGTACCCCTTACTGGGCTCTGTTCAGGTCTTTATCCTCTTAATGTCCATGTAGTCTTCCCTAACAATCCTATGACGATCATGCTTTTAGCTATTTCAACCTCAACCTACCTTATTTATGCCTTGACACTCTTTTCACAACAATCTACATGGATACAAATGCCCTAATTTACAAGCAAAGAGTATTAGACAGGTTGTACACCAACCTCGTTCAACCAAACATACATGAGACTTCTCTCACTGACTGTGTCTTCCTTCAACAACACTAATCAGCGTCCTTCTAACCACAAAAAACACATGTATCCATAATTCCCTTGCTACCTTTCTCTCTCTTATGAATCCCTTTATTTATTGTGGGTAAGTCACATGTAACTTATTCGACACAATAAGAATACTCCTTCATCTCCTTGTAATTGCACTTTTCTACACCCCAACGGGTGTTTCTCTTGGTCTTTCTAGATGACGTGAGCTAAAGAGGTACTTTAATACGACTTATAATTAAATTTAAAATATTAAATGCTTTTCCTTCGGTGCAAACTCGAACAAACAAACTAGAAATCCCATAGTGATTTTCAACCAAATATATCTTCCAAGCTACTAAATTTTAATAGTCTAACTCACTAATAATGAAGAAAAAATTATGTTTGTAGTGTTAGAGTCCAGTCATGGTTCCAATGGGCCATGGTTTTGAATGGTCAATAGATATCTAGCCATCTAAGGGTCAAGCTAAGTGAATGTTGTTTGAGAGGATGGATTGATCCACTCCTATTGCTTATTTGGTCATTGAGGGTGTGGAAGGATTAATAGGTAACACACGACAAATGATGTTATATACCATATCTCCTACTGCTAAACTGGAGGTGAATCCCAAAGACATGGCAACATAGATTACACCAAGTGGCAGTGGCAGGTGGTAGATGATGATGTGGCACCTGTTTTCATGACACATGGAAGGTGGATTTAGCCTTTTTGGGTGGCCAAGTGGTGTTTTTTTGAGTGACATGTTGATCCAAGGGATCAATTTAGTGCTCAAGATTCAATGTGTGTGACAAAGCTCGAAACTTGAATGACTAGATACATCTCGTCGATTTGAATCCTACTCAATTCGTTTCACTCAAAGCCGATATTATATGCTCCCAATATCGTGTTGGATCGAATTTCTAAACAAGTAAATTTTGGCAAAAAGGATAGGTGATTGGAAAATTTGGGCCAGTGGTAGGCTGCCACATGGCCTCACTCGATTGTTAAAAAAAATCAAATTTATAATGCTCAATTTGTTTTTAATTTCTCTTATGGCTCAATTTTTTTCTATATTGTTGCTGACTCAGTGAAAGGAGCCAATTGTGGAGGGCCACGTGGTGAAACCAAGTGTTTCCACGTGGCCTCTGGAGGTTGGTTGAAAAATTTGTTTGGAGGTCGAGCAAACAGAGGGGGTTTGATCATTTGCTTAGTATTTAGCTCAAAATTCAAAATTCTTATATTGGCTCGAAACCTATACGAATGCATCCATCTCGTTAGTACGATCACAACACAATTCATTTCACTAAAAACTGATTTCGGATGAAGGAGAAAAGGCCTGTTGTTTGTTTTCCTAAACAGCTAAAAAAATTGCAGAACAAGACAAAATGATGACATGGCAATACAAATAGCATAGTGAGAATCTTCTTCAATTTTTGCCCAACGAAGTTGTGATAAGTGTTACTTAAGGATTCACTACTTTGATTGTGTGAAGGTGAAATTGCCCAATGTTCTCCAAGGTGGAATTATGGTTTATGGTGAATATTATGTGGAAATTGTTTATATCTATCTATTATATATATATATATATATTTCATCCAAACCATAGGCAAATTTGCATATGTTTTTTTTTTTTTTGTTTATTTCTGAATTAGACTATTCTATTATGTACAGGAAACCAAAATACAGTTACAATCAGGCTAACAGCGGGATCCTACTGCCAGAGATAATGGCAGAGAGGATCAACCAAGTATTGCATGCGCTTAGGACCTAGAAAAATTCCCATGCAGGGGAGAACCAGAACCAAAACAGTGAACCAGACCCAAATGTTGAACAAAATTCCCACACAGGGGAGAGCCACACTGGCCGTCTTTCCCATCCCCAAAATACCCAACTCATTGAAAATAAGACACGTATACGGCATGACCTGCCTAGACAATATGACATGTAAGCAACCAAAGACAAGTGGACAAAGAAACCTGACCGGAGAGACCATGAGACAAGATCCGAACCAAGCAGCCGAGCCAGAATGGAAGCAACGAGCTATACCTCCAGCTCCTCCTCCACGATTGGGCAAGGTCTATAATAGTCCTCGTCCTGCACTGTGGTTTCAGCTTCCTTGACCGCTGCAGGTTGACGTTGGCTGCTATCCTTCTGAGGATTCAGCATATCTACAGCCTTGCCTTTATCTGCGTGGGCCAAGTTGGCCTCGTGGGTCTCGTCCCTCGGAGGTGCAAATTTAGGCGGAGCGCTGGTGTTGCCATCTTCCTCAGATTCATCAATGAACACAACTGAAATGTGGGCGTTAATACGCGGGCGGTTCAGGTGACTTTCGTAGGAGAAGATGGCGGAGCCAAAGAAGGGGGTACTTGAGGTTCCAGGGGAGCTAGCCTCCAGGAATTGGTTAGGCCGAGAGGGATTGGAGGCGGCAGAACTGGGGCAATGGCAGAAGCAGTGACAGTGAGGGCAATGGCAAGGTGGACGGGTCTCCTCCGCAGCTGGGCGCCGCAAGGTTCCTCCTCTGCTGGTGCCCCGACGGCTGAGCAACCTTTGACGCTCACGGACCATGTTGGCAGGGAAGTGCAGGGAATAATCAAGCTGGACAAGCAGGTTCGGGCTGTAACAGAGCAGGGCAGAGCCCAAATTAACCAGGACCTGGAAACGAATCAGCCAAAAATCAGATAGCAGGTGGACAGGGACGCAGAAAGGACCTCTATATATAGAGCTCCCAGCTCTACCTCGGTGGTCGTCCGCCATTAAGGTGGCCATCACGTCCATCGCAGAGCCGAGATGAGTAGCGCAACCGAGTGAGGTTGGGGAGTTTAATGCTCCCAGCCTGCCATCCTGTGGCTATTAAAGCCACCGTTCGGGAGTGACCTGCTCCTCCGATTCCCAAGTAAACCTTGCGCATGATGGGCATGTGGCCTTCACGAGACCCCTGTCCTGTCAACCAACTTGTGCTAGTTGGCACCCGCATCCGGGAGCCAAATTTGCATATGTTATAAGGACACATTTTAATGTTTTAAGATATGGTCAAAAGTCCGTATATATCCAAAGTCCACGAAATATATTAATGATGCAATGTTTTGAATGGCAAAATATATTATGGGATGGGCGGGGGACAGGTTGAACCCATGACCTCCTCCTCCCAACTCCAATGCCGTAACAACGGACCAAGTTTAAGGCATGTTAAAGGTCGCCCACGACACCATGTTTAATGTGACCATGAATGCCGATGGCAGGAGAGGAGGGAGCTAGCCCTGCGGACTAGCCCCCTCTCCATATGACTGAGTTCTTAAAACCATGGGCCAGCGCCACACCTAAGCATGATTAGCTCCATAATCAAGTTTAGCGTTAATTAATCCATAATTAAAGTTAGTGGTGTTTCAGAGAAGCGTCATATTCGCCAGGACTGCTAGATTTGGCAGTGCTAACTGGAGTCTTCTCCAGATTTAGCGTGGTTTCCTAGGGAAAAATTGAATGAAGCATATCTTGCGCAAATTTCAACCAATTTTGGAAAATGAGTGATCATTCCTAGATGATTTCTTCATTCTAAACTCATTGGTATAGGTTGCAGATGCAATAGAAGACTTCTGTAGGTGATGTTTCCATAGGGAAGTTCACGGAAGCCTAGGGCCACTAGGGAAGGAGGTCATGCCCAGATGAGCCAGAGTTAGGTTTCAGATATCTAATAGTCATTTTTGGCTAATTTATACATTTTGAACACATTGGTGCATGTATCAGAAGGCATAGAGATTTTTAAATAACATTTTTTCCACATTGAGCTAATATAGATGCCCAAGCCATGGAAGCTGGACCAAGGACATGTAGCCCAGGAGGGGTGAACTCCTTCATTTAAACACTGTGTTGATGTGTCTATTTGATGGTTTGCTACACTATACATGTTTGTTGTTCATTATTTGTTTCTGAAGCTATTTGTCTCATCAATGTCTTTTAAAACTTAAGGAAATTTACCTAATTGTATGCACAAATAGCGAATGAAACCTCAACACAAGGAGCAATAAGCATGCACATATATATAAATATGTAATTATTATTAGCACAACAAAACTAATCATAAAAAAATGGATCAAGTTGGTATTAGAGCAAACGTTGAACTGCTTGATTTCTTAAGTTTGTGCATTTTAGGGTTTTAATGGTTGCAAAATTGTGATGCTTACAAGGTTAAAGTTGCAGAAAGGAGAAGGGAAGCTATTGGTTGCAACTCTTGAGGTAATTCTCAGAAGAATGAGAGCCACATGGCTACAATCCCCACCACCCAAAGTTCCAATTTCAGCTGCACTTGAAACTCTTCAAGTTTTTCCTTCAATTCAGATTGAAGAGGTACAAGTAGTTACCAATTTCTGAGCGTCAATCCATAGCCATTTTGCTTGGAGAAAGAGAGCCTGAAGGTCCATCTTCAAAAGAGAAAGAAATCAAGAAAGCTTTCCACACTTTGACTGAGATGGTTAAAGTCCTCTATGAAGAGAGGAACACTAGAATTGTTGGAGAGAGTTCTAAAGCTCCACATGGAGAAGGAAGCTCAGATGACAAAAAAGATGAGAAGAGGGATTCGAAGGGGAATGGTGGAAAGCAACCTCCATCTCCACCATCATCATCATCCTCATCATCTCCATCATCTCACACAGCATTATCTTCCGCTACCACCACTGAAACTTCCCATACTCATTCCAAAACCCCAAAAGGAAAACTCCATTATTGAAATTGGACCTAAAATTTGAACTTCCCATGTACAGTGGAGAGGTGAATGCAGGAAAGTTGGAGAATTGGATTCAACAGTTGGAGGTATACTGTAGAATTCAAAACCTTAAAAAAGACGACATAAAGATCCAATTGGCTGCATTGAGGCTAGAAGGAGTTGCACTAGTTTGGTGGGAATGAAAGACTCAAGAGGAAATGAGAATCCATGGTAAGATACCCATCACTTGAGTTAAATTTGTTTCTGCAATTAAAATATAGTTTTATCCTTTAGCCTATATGCAAAATTTCATTATGAGTTGGTAGAATTTTAGGCAGCTTACAGTGCAAACAGTTCAAGATTATACACAGTAGTTTAGAGAAAGGGCTTTTTTATTAGTGGTGAATTTGAATTCACAAGATACACTACTAAAATATATTGGGGGTTTACATTCCTACCTCAAACACACTATTGTTATGTTCAATCCAACTAATTTGGATGAAGTATGTGTGCAAGCCACGCGTCTTGGATCTAGTGGAAAGAACACTTACGAAGAGAGTAGTAATAAAAAGCCGCCTAAGGCTAAGGAGAAAGAGAAAGGAAGAAGATTGCAGGGGAAGAAAAATTCAAGTGTGAAGAAAGAAGGGGAGAAAGTTATCTGTAAACACTGTTCAAAAGAGGGACATAATGATGATCATTGCTAGAAACTCCATCCAGAAATGAGACCAAATAAGTTCAACAATAAAGGAAAACAAAAAACCATTTCTATCACTCAAGAAGATTTAGGTTCTGAATCAAGTGATGAAGACAAAATCACTGTCATGGGAATCAAATGAAAACAAGATATTGGAAGCACCAGTTCACAAAACTGTAACACTACTACTATTCCAGATGAAAAGAGACGAATTGAGTTATTTCATGTTATGGTCATATCTAAACATGCCAATATTGAAACATTATTCGATAGTGGGTCACAAACGAATCTAATCTCTGAAGACTTAGTCAGCTGATCGAATCTTGAAACTGTACCTCACCATAAACAATACCCTTTGGGATGAATAAAAAGAGACACTGTTTTACGAGTTATAAGAAAATGTTTGTTCAAGTTTGCAATCACTATAATTTTTTTTACGAAGTAGAGTTAGATGTGGTACCGCTTGATATTTTAGGTGTGCTGATGGGTAGTCCGAATTTGTATGACCGCAAAGCAGTCTTTTACCACCATGAAAAAGAGTATCACTTGTTCAAGGATGATGTGGAGTGTATAGTGAGAGCCGATCACAAAAAGTTAACATATCAGTTGTTAATGCAGGGTAGGAAAAAAGAATATTGAATTTAAGTAAAAGTTTAGTACTTCTAATATTCAAGCCAAATGATGATATTGTTTATGAAAATGTTGTTGCATGTAATGCAAGTTTCAATTATGATTTGGTTGGTTTAGGTCATCAGAGTGATGAAGTATTTCAGGTTGTGAAAGAATCATCCTTCAAGGAGAAAGAAACTTCACATGAAATATGTTTGCTGCAATAGGTTTCTCTTTGTGATGTTAGCATGCAAGGGTTGAAAAAATTGCAAAGTGTAGAGACATCAATGCAATGCAAAAGTTTGTTGAACAATGGGCCGATTCAATCATCCCTTATGCCACGTTGTCCACTGATGGTAATGGTGCCAAAGAGGAATGGTAAGTATTTCAAGAAAGAGGATGAAAGGAGTGGTTTTCACTTCTATTACATACATGTATTTGAATCATAGAAGAAAAAGAGTCCTTCCTTGAAGAAATTGTCCAATAGGGTGACATAAACATGTTTAGAAAGTTTTCTTATGCACATGTCATTTATGAAGGAAAATTGTTTGATGTTCTGAGGATATCAAAGTACAAGGTGGGTTTCACTTCTTTGATGCATTTGGGCTATGATATTGGAGGAGGTGAGTTGAAGGCAAGCCTCTCCAAGTTGGATGCCATTGTTGATTGGTTAACGCCTAATATCATCATTTTGATAAGAGTTTTGTTGGAAGCGACCCAATGTTGGAGGAGAGTTGTTGTTGATATTTCTTCTTTTGAAGCTTCTTGGCATGCATTGTCATGTGTATGCAAAGTCTTCGAGTGGGGAGGCAAACAAAAAGAGGCATGTGTTGCTTCAAACCAAAAGATTAGTTCAATTAGTTTTTATGCTCTTTCAAACTTGAAAGGTTCATTTGAGTTTCAGGTTTGTGCAAACAACTTCACCATCTTATTTCATTCACAATATTTCCATGCTGTAAAGATTAAGTTGCAGCGATCCATGCACTTTCATTGGATGGATAGTTGTCAGAACTTTTACTTGGTTAAAAGGTACAAAAGAGGTATAATAAGATAGTTCATTGTTATGCATTTAGGACTATTGCTTATGTAACTATTGTATTCAGGCGTCATTATGTTTTAAATGAAAGTTATGTTCAGAAAATTCCATACTTTCAAGATGTACAATTGGGCTTTAGTCACGTAAACCAAGTAAGAAAAATTTTCATCCATTTGCATTATATTTTGTTATGTTGTCTTAGTAAGAAGGATGTTGCTTATGATGGCAACATGGACAAAACCATGAGTTTCTATGAACGACTGAAAATGGTGCAAGAAACAGTGCAAAATCAGCTTGAAAAAGCGAAAGACAAGTACATGTATTATGTCAATCATATGTTTCAAGTCTACGGTGCAAGCTGGTGCCAGGTTTGCAAAAGGAGGCTTCAATTTGTTTAAGGAAGGGAGAATGTTCAGATTTCACTCATGAATGCATTCCTATAGAATTTTTGAATCAGTTTCAGCAAGACGCCATCCGTGGCAGACGAATGGGGTCCTCAAAGCAAGTGAATGTTGATTTCCTTAGAGAGGATCTCAAGGAAACAAATTCATTGAAAGCCAATTGGATCGAGCTTGAAAAGGTAAGGGGGTTGTAACCTCATCTACTTGTCAGAAAATTGTATCTTTTGGTGTCCAAAAGGCTTCTAGTGGGGAGGAATGATCAGGTGGTCAGTATTTAGCTCAAAATTCAGAGTTCTCGGATTGACTAAAAACCTATACGAATGCATCCAGCTTGTCAACACGATCGCAAACACAATTCGTTTGACTGAAAATCGAGTTCGGATGAAGGAGAAAAGGTTTGTTTTTCATTTTCCTAAACAACTAAAAAAAATTGCATAACATGAGAGAACGGTGAAATTGCACTATAGTCAGCATGATGGGAATCTTCTTCAGTTTTTGCCCAATGAGGTTGTGACAAGTGCCACTTAAGGATTTGCTAGTTTCGTTGTGTGAAGGTGAAATTGCCCAATGTTCTCCAAGGTGGAATTATGGTTTACGGTGAATATTATATGGGAATTGTTTTATATATATATATATATATATATATATATATATTATATATATATATATATTTTATTTTATATGGTTATTATATCAGATATATTATATATATATATATATATATATATATATATCTATATATATATATATCTATATATATATATGTATATTACATACTAAATATTATATATTAAATATCACATATTCCAAACCATAGCCAAATCTGCATATGTTAGAAGAGCGCATTTAAATGTTTTAAGATATGGACAAAAGTCTGCATATATCCAAAGTCCACGAAATATATTAATGATGCAATGTTTTGAATGGAGAAATATATTATGGGATGGGCGGAAGGCGAGTTGAACCCGTGACCTCCTCCTCCCAACTTCGATGTTATACCAACGGACCGAGTGTAAGTCATGTTAGAAGGTGCCCACGGCACCATGTTTAATGCAACCATGAATGCCGATGGCGGGAGAGGAGGGAGCTAGCCCTGTGGCCAACCCCCTCAACATACGACCAAGTTTTTAAAATGAAGGGCTAGTGCCATGACTAAGCACGATTAGCACCATAATCAAGCTTAGCGTTAATTAATCCGTAATGAAAATTAGTAGCGGTTTTAGAGGAGTGCCAAATTCGGTGGGACTGCTAGTTTTGGCGATGCTAACTGGAGTCTTCTCCAGATTTAGCGGGGTTTCCTAGGGAAAAATTTAATAAAGCATATCTTGTGCAATTTTCGACCAATTTTGGAAAATGAAGTCATTGTTAGATGATTTCGACATTCTAAACTCATTAGTATAGGTTGTAGAGGCAATAGAAGACCTCTACAGAAGATATTTCCGTAGGGAAGTTTATGGAGGCCTAGGGCCACTAGGGAAGCAGATCATGCCCAGATGAGCCTCAATCACTTTTAGAGATCTAATAGTCATTTTTTGCTAATTTGGACATTTTGAACAAATTGGTGCAGGTATCAAAAGCCATAGAGTTTTGGAAACAAAATTTTTTCCACATTGAACTAATATAGAGGCCCAAGCCATGGAAGCTGGACCAAGGAGATGTAATCTAGGACGATTGAAATACTTCATCAAAACACTACGGTAATATGTCTCTTCCGATGCTATACCAACGGACCAAGTGTAAGTCATGTTAAAAGGTGCCCACGACACCATATTTAATGTGACCATGAATGCCGATTGCGGGAGAGGAGGGAGCTATCTGTGTGGCCAACCCCCTCAACATACGACCAAGTTTTTAAAATGAAGGGCCAGTGCCACGACTAAGCGCAATTAGCACCATAATCAAGCTTAGCGTTAATTAATCCGTAATGAAAATTAGTAGTGGTTTTAGAGGAGTGCCAAATTCGGTGGGACTGCTAGTTTTGGCGGTGCTAACTGGAGTCTTCTCCAAATTTAGTGGGGTTTCCTAGGAAAAAATTTAATGAAGCATATCTTGTGCAATTTTCGACCAATTTTGGAAAATGAATAGTCATTCCTAGATGATTTCGACATTCTAAACTCATTGGTATAGGTTGCAGAGGCAATAGAAAACCTCTACAAGAGATATTGCCATAGGGAATTTCATGGAAGCTTAGGGCCACTAGGGAAGCAGATCATGCCCAGATGATCCACAATCATTTTTCAGAGATCTAATAGTCATTTTTTGCTAATTTGGACATTTTGGACACATTAGTGCAGAAGCCATAGAGTGCTGTAAACAACATTTTTTCCACATTGAGATAATATAGAGGCCTGAGCAATGGAAGCTGGACCAAGGAGATGTAACCTAGGATGGGTAAAATACTTGATCAAAACTCTATGCTAATGTGTCTCTTTAATGGTTTGCTGCATTGTACATATTTCTTGTTCAATATTTGTTTCTCAAGCTATTTTTCTCATGAATCTTTTTTAAAACTTAAGAAAATTTGCTTGATTGTATGCACAAACATCTAATGAAACCTCACCACAAGGAGCAATAAGCATGCACATATATATAAATCTGTAATTGTTATTAGCACACCAAAACTAATCATACAAAAATAGATTAGGGTCGAACCCACAACTTGGCAGAACACAACAACATGCCTGCACCAATGAACCACATTATGTTTCATAATAGCTATGGTGGAGGGGCACTATATAAAGTCTACAAATCACATAGTTGGGGGAGGGGGCCGAGCTAAGACCTAGCCCCAGGCCACCCTAGCACCCAAAGGAGCACAGGCGGAGGGGCCAAGGGGATGGGATCTAGATCGGCCCATGACCCATGGCGGAAAGGTAAAGGGTCCAACCCTAGGTGGCTAGCCTTGGGATCACATGGTACCCTATAACACTGAGAGCACGACAATGCAGAGGGTGCTTGTTGCCCACCTGGAACTTTTGTGGCACCAGATGTTGATCATGCCACTGCTTGCACTTAGCATTGGCTTTTTCCAATATGTCAAGGACGTGTTGACAGATTTCTTGAATGTGCTTAATGAAGTTATTTGCCTTATTGTCTTTGGACTGGACATGAGCCAAATTTGCCTTAGTCACTGCAAATGGTATGGCCCCATCAATGGGACAAGGTGGTTGGAATCTCGTGTCCCTTCAATAGGGCTATGGCCAATCAAGCTGTGGAGAGCCTAGTTATAGCTGTGCTGGACATAGGGGAGACTCTCATCCCATGTGCGTAGATTCTTTGAGTTGTAGATTCACAGAATGTGTACGATCATCCAGTTGATGAATTTTATCTGGCCATTAGTTTGGGGATGGAAAGATGTGGACTTAGTGAGCTTGGTGTCCAACATCAACCAGAGACTGGACCAAAATGTATTGAGGAACCTACTGTCTTGATCTCAGATGATAGACTGTGGGATTCCAAAGTGTGCCCACACTCGTTCAAAGAAGATTTTAGTAGTGGCTTCTATTGTGATATTCTTGTTGCAGGTCACCATAATGGCCATCTTAAATAATCTATCGCCGACCACAAAGACATAGTCGTTGCCATGATTAGTAGAAGGATGGCCCAACATGTCATCCATGGAGATGGATTCCCAAGTTCGACTAGGGGTAGGCGACGAAGTATCAAGGCCTTTTTTCTTGATGGTCGGTTTGGCAATGGCACAGGCAGTGCAATATCTGTTGTAATTCCCGACATCCTGTTGAATATTCGGCCAATAGAAATGCTTTTTTATTACTACTACCATTTTCTCAACCTCGAAGTCCCCAACAACCTGATTGTAGTGTGCTTCCTAAATCATCTCGGCACGCTCTCTTGAAGGAATTAAAAGGTGTCCCAAGTAGCATAACGTAGCATCGTGGAAGTGAAAATCGGGAACTTGCTGATCGTCCAAGAGCGTATGGTATGTGTGGCCGAATTCTAGGTCGCTTTGTAGAGAGGTGGCCAATTACAAGTCAAGTGCCCAGAATATTTGAGCACAGTGGTTAACGCCATGATCGATGGTCGGTCGAGGAAGTCTGCAACATTACTGGTGCTTCCTTTCTTGTGCTTGATAATCAAATGGAACTGTTGCAGGTATGTGGACCACTTCTAATGGCAATCATTCTGCAACTTCCCTTGCGGCTGTATGAACTGCAGGGGGTGGTGGTCTATGTGGATGACCGTTTCCTTCCGCAAAATGTAATGCTTCCATTTTAGGTAGGCATGCATAATGGAATACATCTCTTTGTCATAAGTGGCATACTTTCGGACTATGTCTGAAAGTGTCTTACTTGATATGTCACTATATGTGCATGTTGAGTAAGGACTAGACCAATATCATAGTTAGAGGCATTTGTCTCGATCTCAAATGGTTGTTCTAACTTTGGTAATGTGAGCACTGATGCAGTGTAGAGGCGATGTTTCATCTCTGCAAATGCCTTCTATTGAGATTCAGACCAAAAGAATTTTGCTTTCGCCCCTCCCTCGGTGACTTGACTCAAGGGCCAAGTGATATGAGAGAATCCCAACAAGAACCTGTAGTAGAAATTGGTAAGACCCAGAAAGCTGCAGAGCTTTGTCAGAGTGGTTGGGGTTGGCCAATCCCGAATGACTTGTATCTTGGCTGGATCCACATGCACCCCCTGTTCATCAATAACGTATCCTAGATAATGAGCTTCGGTAATGCAAAAAGGGCATTTCTTGAAATTGGCAGACAACTTGTGTTGCCGCAGTGTTTGGAGAACCTGGCGAATGTGGCGGAGGTTCTCTTCCCAACAATGGCTCAATATCAGGATGTCATCCAAGTATACCACTACAAATGAGTTGGTGAATGGAAGCAAGATGTCATCCATCAACATGATGAAGGTTGCAGGAGCATTCATCAACCTGAAAGGCATAACCAACCATTCGAAAAGGCCCTCCTTGGCTTTTAAGGTAGCCTTTCACACATCAGAGGGTTTGGTTGGTACCTGGTGATATCCGGGCTTCAAGTCGATCTTGCTGAAATATTTTTCCCCCTTGAGTTGGTCAAGAAGGTGATAAATCCATGGCATCGGGTACGTATTCTACATAGTGATCTTGTTTAGCGCCTGATATTCATACAAAGTATCCAAGTCCCATCCTTCTTCTGTACCAACATGATCAGGCTCCCACAGGGCAATGAACTCAGCCGAATGTGACCTTGTTATAGAAGCTCCTAAATCTTCCTCTTGATTTCATCGTTCTTCAGAAGGGAGCATCGATTGGTCCATTGGTAAACAAGACACCTAGGGTCAGATTGATGGAGTGCTTGACCTGTCAGTGCAGAGGAACCCCTGCGGGGGAGGCATAGATGTCCTCATACTCCTCCACGACCTTGTCCATCTGATGTTGTCCCGCATAGGAGCCTTGTTTGGAGGTCGTGGCCATTGTCTTCTTCTTTCCACGAGGGTGTATCATTAGGAAAACAAATTTATCGGTTTTGGAAATCAACTTACTGCATTGTTTTGCAGTAACCAGAGAGGTAACGGTAGGTGGTGCTACCTCATGTATCCTGTACAACTTATTTCCCAAGGTAACAATAACAACACGAGGCCTTGACTCATACATAAATTTTTTTCTTTCACAATTATGGTTGGCCTAATAATACATCATAAACATCAAGGGTAGCAACCTCACATAATACCTCATCCGTGAAGGGCTTGATGTTGTATAGAAGGTGGCACTATTGGCTCACGCAGAGATCTCATCCTTGGTGAAGCCACCTGATGGTGTACGGTTGTGGGTGTGCTATGGTCGGTAAGCCCAACTGCTTCATGACCTCTGCTACAATGAGGTTCTTTTGGCTCCTGCTCTCGACAATTAACTACAACGGGAAACCCTTTACCCACATTTGGGAGTGGACGAGGCACTCCTCCTCTGGATCTTTGGGTTCCTCCTTCTGGATCTTTGTGGCCACAATGGTGGCATTGGACTTCGTATCAATAATCTGCTTCCCTTTTCCATTCCCCTTGTGTGGTTCTAACTTAGAGTCAAAACATGCATCTGATTCCGAAGTCTTCAGCTCGGCCACTAGTGACTGCTTGGTGCAACACTCACTTTTGTTGTGAGTGGAGCTCTTATGGAACTCACAGGACTTTCTCGTGTCCTTCTTCTGCTTCACAGTGTTGTCCTTTTCTTGTGGCTTTGGCGGTTTGTCCTGGGCCATACCGGCTTGGCTTTGCCCTTTGTTTTGTGGTTTGGGGGCACCTTTCCCTTGCTTCAGATTTGTAGATCCAAAGTCTCACTTCTTCTGTTTAAAATTATGCTTGATATTGATGAAATATTGGTACGTCCTACCAAGCAAGGAGATGTCCAAGAACTACATCTTGTCCTGGATGTATCTGTGTAGGCAGTCGTGGTACTTGAGTACGAAACGTTTCTCAGAATCTTTGGTACACAACTTCGTGCGAAGGATATGAAAACAAGTGGTAAACTGCAACACATCTTGGTCCGTTCCCTGTCGTAGTGTGGTCCACCTTATGCATTTTTCCTAATATCTCTCGACAAGGTAGTACTGCTCCTTGATGGCATCCTGAAACGAATTGCAAGTGGGAGTGGCTAAAAACCGTGAGGTCGTACTTTCATCCTTGTGCTCTCAGTAGGTTTCTCACGAGTCCTTGATGTGGGAGGCGACTTTGAGAAGAGCAAAAGTAATATTTTCCCGAAAATAGTTTACTTGTACCTTAAAAGGTGTGGAGATTCTAGAGTGGCTACTGGATGTGGATGTGCTGCCATTGGGGAATCGTTGAAGGCCCTGGGAAAAGTTATCTATCATCGTGTTCGTTTTCTTCTCGAGGGCCTCCTCGAGCAACATTTTGATAGGACCTCCAACTCCCTCGTCTTTCTTTTCTTCCCCCATGGGCGGCTGTCATGGTTTACGAGGTTTATCTTGCAAATATTGAAATATATCGAGCCTTAACTCTTTATATCCTGACCTTGTTGGGGACTGTTACACAGTAATTTGTCACTGTCTCCCTGTCAGTGTTCCTACTGTGTCATGGGACCAAATTACTCATGCTCATGCTCTCTAATGTGTCCAAATGACCCACTTTGCCAAAGTTTCCCCTATCATCGCGACTGTTGTAAAAATAAACGCGCTGATGAGCGCTCCAAAACAGACTCAATGCGCTACTGGCGCGGAAGCACACGACTTTCCCGCGCTGGTCGAATTTCATGTGACAGCGCGCTGTGTCCTCATATCTGATCGCGTTGATATGACTTTCCTTGTTATTCAGCAGCGATGACAGCGCTCCAGTTCAGTTATGTACCCACGATGATCCAGTTTGGGCGAGTTTGTTCTAACAGCCGGCCTTCCAGATGACTCTAGACCTGGTTGTTGGCCTTGTAAATATCACCCTCCCTTCTTTCGCATGTCTGTTTCGTCATTTGAGCCACCTTCCTTTGAGATAAGCCCATCCTCCCACCATTCATGGAGACTCCTGCTCCTATTTAAGCCTCCACCATTGCCATGAGCTGCTAGTTTGGAATTGATTGTGTTTAGAACATTGCTGATAGTGTGTGAGCTTGATAGACAACTGGTGTGATAAGTGTGGGATTGCTATAGTGCTTAAGTAAGGTTGTGAAGTGTTTCCATTTTGTGTAAACTTGTGTGAGAGAGAGAGTTGTCTTGGGATATCTACCTTCAAGGGTGAATTCTTGATGGACTTGCTCGCTGGACCCAACCAAAGGAGGATTTGACATCAGAACTTGGTTGTATTCTCTTTTGTTTTATCAATAATAATAGACGACTATCATTATGGTTCCACTCATGTGTCTTTATTATGATGTTTGAGTTGTATCTTTTCTGACCGGTACATAGTTTCATTTGTCTTGTCCTTTGCTTGTGCAGGTGTTTGTTCACGGAGATCGTGAGGATTGCGACCAGCTGAAGCAAAAGAACGGAAGCGGCAACCCTTCTACGAATATAAGCGTTGGATTCGAGGTAGGATCTCATCTTGGCCGTTATTTTGTAATTAGGTACCTGCGTGTTAGCGTTGATTGATTGTTGCTAGACCTCAGTTAGGCCAGATGGATCGCCTTTGTCCGCAGAGGGGATTTACCTATACAACAGGGACATGCAAAGAAAAATAGAGAAAGAGAAGACCGCTCTGATACCATTGATCCAGATGCTTGTATTTGTCTTGTCCTTTTCTTGTGCAGGTGTTTGTTCACGAAGATCGTGAGGATTGCGACCAACTGAAGCAAAAGAACGGAAGCGACAACCCTTCTACGAATATAAGTGTTGGATTCGAGGTAGGCTCTCATATTGGCCTTTATTTTGCAATTAGGAACTTGCGTGTTAGCGTTGCTTGATTGTTGCTAGACCTCAGTTAGGCTAGAGGGATCGCCTTTGTCCGCAGAGGGGATTTACCTATACAACAGGGACATGCAAAGAAAAATAGAGAAAGAGAAGACCGCTCTGATACCATTAATCCAGATTTAAACAAGAACACAACAAATTACAGATATAACCATAAATACAGAGATGCAACATAAATAACACATCATTTCATTAATATCAAATACTGAAATATGTTTACAAACATAATGGAAATAAGACTGGTTCGAGCGATGGGAGCCTATCTATGAGAAGAGATGTTGTAGTTACATGCCTCTGAACTGAGTTACCATGAGGCTCAAGGGCCTTTTTATTACTAAAAAATAAGAGAGAACCCTAAACAACCAAAACCCTAACCTGTGGAGATGTAACTATTGGGTCGAAAAAAATGTATGTTTTACCCTTGGTAATAGCTTTATTTAGCACTCATCCTCACATGATTATCTCTATTTATGAATAAAAGTAGAGAAAATAATAGCTAAAGTCGAGTAAAAGTAATCAGGAACAAATTAGATGAATATAAGCAGGAAAAACTAATTTTTACTATCTTTATGTGTAGAAGACGTGAATTGATCGATAGCTGCTCAATTGACAGAATGACAACATCTCATAAGGGAAAGAGACTGCGTGAAAGGCAAGGCAGGACAAAGGAAGACTGGGCAAACCAATGACTATTTTATGACAGAATTAGATAAAGTATAACGAAATCCTCAGGATCCCCTCATCCTGAGGATTCTCTTTTATCTATTTACTTTCTAAATGTAATATACAAGGCTGAAAGGAAAAACTACATAGAGTTCATAATTTCATAGTTTGTAATTTTTCTTTTGGACATATAATACGGTTATCTTGGATGTTGTAACTCGGTTACTTATTTTAATGAGGAAGGACTATGTTTAACTCATACTTATATTCTGAGTATCTCTTAGAGGAGACTTCTGGCGATTCTAGGCCCAGTCAAGAGAAGATCTACTGCTTCACTTGTGTCATAATATTTTCTATTTTATTATTTATTTCTTGTTAATGTTAAGTTAATATTACTTGTGATTATCGTAAGGATTGTCGATTCAATTTGCTTTTTCTATTCATTAGAGATTCAGATTGATCCGTGTGTTATATATGAGTAATGATTTTGATTGAATCGATTATGATAGTTCCATCTCATATCGTTGTTCATTTCAGGGAATGTTATCATAGATTTCAGAGATAGAATTGATCGCTTTATGCATATAAAGTGATTTTCCATTCATATACCGTTTGTTATTCGAGTATCGTTTGCTGTTCAATTAGGATTTAATGTTCAATTATCATTGTTGTCATGTGTCACAGTTCTCCTTCATGACTGAGCGAGTTAGCTTCATTTCTATTTAAGACTACCAAAAGTGATTATTTATAAGTTGTATTCAGATCCATTTTCTTTCATGATAGGTTAAGTAGAATTTCTGAGTGTGTTATGAATTTCTTTTAGAGTTGTTTGGATTGAGTTTGAAGAAGATAGTCATTAACAATTGCAACAATTTGTTATTAGTTAACCTCTGAATTCAATACATATATAGTGCTGACACTCTTGAAATAAAAAGACTTGCCTTGGGTTGACAATTAATGTAGGAATTAAGACTGCCTATAAAAAGACATCTTAGTGCACCAACATTTTGGCCCCGTTGCCAGGGAGAGGGTTTTAAAGTGATTTCCTTTTTATTTAGCTGCAAAAGAACTGGGTTTTAAAAACGGGAGGTAAGAACCTTCCTACGTAGCAAGTTACCAGCTTGCTTTTCAGCAAAATCTTAGAGGTTAAATAGGAATTAGTTTTTATGAATGACTAGGAATAGAAAAATAGAAAAAGAACAAACCCCCCCTCCAAAATCCACAAAACCCAAGGGATCTGTGAAGTTTGGAAGAACAACTTTTATAGGCGAAATTGTAAGAAAAATAGTGTCTCAAGCATCAGTAGGATTCCGAGATGTATTTGGAAAAAGTCCTACTGTAATCCCTCAAGCAGCAGGCTCACCATCTGCAGTTCACGTTGGGATTCAAAGCCAAATTGGAGGATCTGACTAGAGTCTTCAAGCTACAATAAGTTTACATTTTGATCCTCTACAAGAGGGAAAATTGTGTAACTTAAGAGAAGGAGAAGGAGAAACCGGTGGAACTGCTAAGGCAGGACCTTAGCTGTTTGAACAAGGGTCTCCTATGATCCAAGATCTATGCAGTGCTGCAAAGCCCTCTCGGGTTGCTAATCCTCTGCTTACTCGAAAAGCACCCCCTGAAATCCCTTAAGGGTATTGACACATCTTTGACCAAATGGAAAATCAACCACCTCAAGGTCAAACCTCGACATTGGAATACCCCATAGTCGACCAAGTGGCCAATGCCCCCATGAAGGTTATTCCAGTGCAGAGCATCCCAAATTTTCATGGGATAATCACAGAGGATCTTGATGCCTTCCTATTCAAATTTGATGTCCTCTGCAGAAGGTATGACTACACCACTGAGCCCCAAAAGCTAAAGTTACTCCCTTCTACTTTGAAAGGAGCACCTTTAAGATGGTTCACGGGTTTGGGTGGATGTAGAATTAATTCTTGGGACGATATGAAAACCTCCTTCCTCACAAGATACCAGGACTTTTGCAAGACTAGGGAGCTAAAAGATGAAATCTTTAAGATGGCTTGAAAGGGTAATGAAACTCTAGAAGAATACGTTGAATGGTTTGATTATAACATGCAAATGTCTCCATGCACCACCCTACCAAAAGAAGTCCTAAGATCTACCTTGATTAAAGGAATGAAAGAGGAAAGGATATATTTTTCAGGAAGATTATGATGAAATTGTTCACCTGTGTATCAGGTGTTCGCGAGGAAGCACACGCACAGGAGCAACAAGGCAAGATTCCACGAGAAGGGGAAGCAAACCAAACAATGGAGCCATAACATGAATGGAAATCGGTAACCTCCTTGAAGATTTCAAAATGGACATCCTGGGCACCCTCACAACGCAACTGGATGTCCTACAGGCTAAACAAAACAAGCTTTAGCAACACTTGGCAGTTTTCTACCCACGTTGTCGGAAGAAGCACAATCAACGGGAGTGTTCATTAGATATGGTTTAGGCACGCGCTCTTTGTACCAAGGATCACGCCACTGAACAATATCCATCATTGTCGGGGCTAAAAGAAAGTTCAAGGAAGTAGAAGAAGAGACAGAGCCAATATATCTAATGAACCAACGTCGACAGTGGCGAGAAAAACCTCCAGGTATGTCACAAGATGCATCCCAGTTCTTTTCTTCTTCATAGTTTAATTAGCAACAAAACCCTGGGCAGCATGGCAAGGCCAATCACACTACTCGAATTGGAAACCTCAGGCATTCCCTACGACACCATGGTTAACTCAATCCTTTCTGGGTAATGGCTGGCCAAATTCTCGTTTACTCTTGTTTGGCAAAGCAATCCCTATCAATCCCAGTGGCCTGCCTCCACTTCTTAAAATCTGAACTGGTCTACAAATTGGCAGAGACCTTTCGGAATATCCAAAACTCCTATGGGGACAGGTCCTCAACCTCAATCTGCATTGTCAGCTCCTTATCCATTACAACGACATCCTCAGCGTCTTCTGTACTGTCAATTTCTAGCCCAGCCGAATGCGAATCCCAATAACATACTAATTGAGTTGGTGCAAATTGTAGAAAGCTCAGACTATGAGATTGAGAAAAAAGACTGTAATTAACTTAGATTAAGGTCAGGACGTATCATCACCCTTGAGGAAAACATGGATCAGCCATCAATTGAGATCGAAACACCACCTATACATACACCACCACCTGTAATTGATACTGAAATGAAACAAGGAGAAGAGACAGATCAACAGAAAGATCCAGAGGAACTCATAGTCACCTCTCCCCTGTTCCCCGAACGGTTAACGATACCTAAGCCGATTGTTTACCCAGATTTTGATCTTTTAGGGGAACTAAAAAATCTCTGTATAAAAATTCCGCTCCTCCAGGCCATTCAGAACATTCCCATTTATGCTAAAACAATCAAAGAGTTATGTGTAAAGAACCATGTGAGGAAAGCAAAAACTTGACCCAGCATTCATGTTGTAGGAGCCTTATTTGATTTAGTCTTGGGAGGGGAAACTCGGGTAAAGTATGAAGATCCGGGGAATCACATAGTGACAGTTCAGATATATGGCCGCTCTTTCTCCAATACGCTAGTTTATCTAGGTGCATCCATTAACATTTTAATAGCAGAAACTTGTCAAACACTTGGTATTACAGCCTTGGAACCAACCACTGCCTTACTAGAACTTATTGATCATTTGGTGGTAAGGACAGAAGGAAGTCTACAAGATATTACAGTTTCTGTTGATTCATGGGAATATCTAGTAGATTTTCTTGTTATAAACCCGAAGAGTCAATTGGATGGGCACCCTCTGATACTGGGCCGACCTTGGCTAGTGATAGCTGATGCATATATATGCTGCTGGGAGGGTAGCATGACTATTGCAAAGGGGGGTGCTGTAAAAATATTGTTTTATGTCCCCCTGCCAAACCAAGTCTGCTCATTGTAAAAATATGTAAACAACCACCGGCATACCTGGAAGAAAGCATCCATTCACCACTCACAGTAGCAGAGGCTCTAGAAATCAAAGATCGGACTGAAGATGACATTATCAACAATTTCATCAATTAGCTAGCCAATGTAAGCAATGTAAAGTGTCAAATGTTGAAAGCAATTGTTGATAATGAACCTTTGGAAGATCCCTTGAAGGATACATATGATCATCACATCCAGACGACTACTGTTCATAACATAAAGCTGGTGGAAATTGAACAAGGCAAAGTTTTAAACATTAATGATAGCTTGGATAATGATAAGCAGCAAAAGCTCATTTCGGTCCTGCAAAAATATAAAGGGAATTTTTGTTGGGATTATCCCGATGTGAAGGGTATAGATCCACAACTACGTACACATCACATGTATACCGAAAAGGATGTCTGACCTATCGAGCAACCTCAGCGACGATTGAATATGCACCTTAAGGATATCGTGAAAGAGGAATTATAGACGCTACTAGATGTGAATTTCATTTATCCTATTTCGGATAGAAAATGGGTTTCTCCATTGGTTGTCGTTCCCAAGAAAAATGGGAAGTGGCGTATCTATGTAGATTACCTGGAACTAAACAAGGCAACACAGAAAGATCACTTCCCTCTCCCATTTATCGATCAAGTCCTTGATACCCTGGCAGGGAAGCAATTATTTTCCTTCCTAAATGGCTTCAGCGGCTACAGTTAGATTCAAATCGGCCCTGAAGACCAAGACAAAACAACCTTCACTTGTCCCTCGGGTACCTTCGCTTACAAAGTATTACCATTTGGCTTGTTGAATGCCCAGAGACGTTTCAAAGAGCTATACTTAGCATTTCCGCCGACCTGATAAGTGAAGGACTTGAGGTATATATGGATGACTTTACTCGATATGGGGATGACTTTGATCAATCACTGAAAAATTAGAAAAGGTTTTGGAACGATGCATTCCTACCAGGTTATGTTTAAGCAATGTCAAGTGTCACATGATGATGACCGAAGGAATAATCTTGGGACATTATATTTCTGCAGTAGGAATACAGGTAGATCCAGAAAAAATATAGGTAATTCTTTTACTGCCTACCCCCCGTACTCAGAGAAAGGTACGTAGTTTCCTTGGATATGCAGCATATTATTGCAGGTTTATTAAAAACTTTTCAAAAATTGTTGCACCTTTATATGCTTTAATTGAAAATTTTGATTTCGAATGGTCTGACATATGTGACACAACTTTTACAGGTTTAAAGAAGCTAGTTTCGATGACACCAGTATTACATGGACCAAACTGGGAGCTTCCTTTTCACATATCCACAGACACATTAGATGCATCTATAGGCTCTTGCCTCAACGAGGAAGAGGAGAGGAAGCATTATGCTATATATTATATTAGCAAAAATCTTACTCCTACAGAAGTTATTTATACAGTAACAGAAAAAGAATTCCTAGATGTTATTTATGCAATAAACAGATTTAAACCTTACATAACTGGCTACCAATTTTTTATGTATACTGATCACTCTGCCATTCAGTATTTAGCTAAGAAACCTATCACAAATGGTCGAGTGACTCATTGGCTATTGCTCTTGTGGGAATTTGACATTACTATGAAGGATCATTTGGGGACAGAAAACCCAGTTGCTGATTTTCTGTCTCGAATCCCAAAGGTAAATGATCGACTCGTAGTGGACGACCAATTCCTAGATGAACATTTGTTTTTCGTGACAGTCAAGACCCCATGGTACGCAGATGTAGAAAATTATCTAGTAGTAGTGAAGCTTCCCTGGCATTTGACAGCGAGGGAGAGGAAACAGATCGTTTACCGCAACGCCCGATTCTCTTGGATTAACAGATATCTTTTTCACACAGGGTATGATATGTGTATATGCAGATGCATTCTCGAGGATGAGATTTATGACATCCTGAAATATTTCCATGACGAGCCCTGTGGAGGACACTTCTCAGATCGAAGGACAGGGCATAAGGTTTTATAGATGGGCTATTATTGGCCTACTATTTTTAAAGATGCTAAGAAATATGCCCAGTCTTGTGATAGCTGCCAAAGGATGGGTCGACCTGACCAATCTGATGAAATTTCGTTGCAACCCCAACTAGTCGTAGAACCTTTCAAATGATAGGCATTGGACTTTGCTGGCTCATTCTATTTGCCATCGAATCAGAAAGCCTACATGCCGGTTGCCACATATTATGTGACGAAATGGGTGGAAACAATAGATTTACCAAGAGCTATAGAGGAAGCCATGTTTAAGTTTCTCTTTGGGCTATTCGTATGGTTTACCGTGGGAAATGATGACAGAAGGGGGAGGGAAATTCGTAGGACACAAGATTACTGGCACTCTCAGAAGCCATCACATTACACATAGGATCAGTTCCCCGTATCATCGCAGGCAAACGGGAAGGTCAAAAGCACCAATAAGGTCATTGAAGTGATTTTGACCAAAGTAGTCTCAACACATCATCGAGACTGTGAGGCTAGACCACTAGAGGCCTTGTGGCTCTGTCACACAACTTGAGGAATACTACTGGATACTCTCCATACCAACTCATATTTGGGAAGGAACCTATTTTTCCGATCAATTTCGAAATAACGAATCTAAGAACGGCTCAGGAAGTGGGGTTGGACTTAACTAAATCCCAAACCAATCGCGTTCAACAAATCAACAAACTAGATGAAGCTCAACTGCTAGCTTTGCAACAAAGTACAATTATTCAGCAACAAAGGGAAAAGTGGCACAATAGCCTTATAAAAAAGAATACATTTCAAAAAGGGGATTGGGCACTCCTTTATGACTTCATATTCTAGGATTTTTCGGGCAAGTTGCAAACAAGATGGCTTGACCCTTATGAGATTTAAGAAGTACATAACAATGACACTCTTACTTTGACTACCATTGACGGGTCTGGCCATTATGTTAAGGTAAATGGGTATCGGGTGTGTCTTCACCACAAACCACTCACCAAGGATTCTTTCTGCCAGCAGGTATGCGAGGATTCCTCCATGCAAATCTTAGCTATAGAGCGTGATGACCCTGCAGCTCTTCTTTCAAAAAACTAAGATTTTCTTTAAATTGTAAATAATTTATATATTCGTTTTGATTGATTGTAATTCAGTTAGGTATCACCATGTAAATATGAGGGTTTTTCTTGTTTTAAGTACTTGGTAAGTTTTATTCAATCTATTGAACGATTATTGTTCAGTCAATTGAACATCACTTATGTTTATGTGTGTGTTGTTTTTTAGTCAATTGAACAATTGTTGTTCAATGAATTGAACAACATTTATTTTTGTGTGTAAGAATTGTTGTTCAATCAGTTGAACAACACTTATTTTTGCATGAGTATTGTTGTTCAACCAATTGAACAACGCTTATTATTTAGTGCGAAAATTGTTGCTCAATCAATTGAACATAATTTTTGTGTTTTTGATTTTACTGTTCAAACAATTGAATGATTGTTGTTCAATCGATTGAACAACACTTCTATGTTTTTTGTTGATATTTTATGTTTAAAAAATTGAACGATTGCTCTTCAATCGATTGAACAACACTTTTGCACTTTTTATTTTTCAATTTTCGCTATTCAAACGATTGAAAGGTTGTTGTTCAATCAATTGAACAACATTTTTTATTTTTATTTTTATTTTCGATATTCGTTTTTCAATCGATTAAACAACACTTTTGCGCTTGTTATTTTTTAATTCTTACTGTTCAAACAATTGAACGCTCATTGTTCAGTCGATTGAACAACATTTTTGTGATTTTTTATTATTGATATTTATCGTTCAAACGACTAAACGATTATTGTTCAATTGATTTTGTTGTACAATCAATTGAACAACAATTTGGTTTTCCTTACGATTTTGTTGTTCAATCGATTGAATGATTGCTATTCAACCAATTGAACAACAATTTTGTTTTTTTTTTCGATTCTGATGTTCAAATAATTGAATGATCGTTGTTTAATCAATTGAACAACACTTTTGTCCTTATTATAGGACGAACTATGATTTCTTTTATTGATTCAATATTGATCATTTTGTCATCTTCTTTTTTCTTTTATGTTTTGAATAAACACCGTCTGAGTGGATTTGTGCCTAGCATAAAAAAAAATAGTAATGTCAATAATATTATGATCTATGAAGCCTTTTGACGGTTATTTTTTTTCAAGTGATGATATGGTGCATCTCTATAATGATTGGCTAAACATCTTTTCTGCGGATACATCATAAAATTATTCATTATTTTCAAACCATGCTGGCTTATTTACCACACTTTCAAATGGACAAATCCCTTTGATATGATGAGATGGGGTTAAAAGTGTGAACTTTCCTTGGGATATTTTTACTTCTTACACCATCCCCGACTCTTAAGGAGCAAATGAGCCTCCCTTGTTTTATAAAAACATCAAAAGATAAAAGATGAAAATAGAGAAATATGAAAATGCAATGAACATTGTCTTAAAGAGGAGAGGTTGTCTCATCATGAGCCAACCTACCATGATCATAAAGATGTAACATGTGACATTCCGTTTTTGGGCACCAAACCAAAGTAATGACCTTCATGATGATTAAAACTGTTAGAAGGACAGGTGGTCTCATTACGAGTCAACCTGATCACTTTGTTATATCAGGGTGAATGGAAGTATGATCATATGGTCACCATGATAGCATGGTGGTCTCTTTATGGTAGGAAAAGAAGAATCATCTACATACTAAAAGTAGGACTCTGGCTCATTTGTGGGGCTAAAAAGCAACCTTGTTGAGGCTATGAATGCCTGCACGAAGTAGTGGATTTGCTTGTGGTAGTGGAGTATTATCTTACACTGCTAAATGCTCTCTATTCTATTTCCACCTATCAATTCATTTCTATGGATATTTCCCATTTGAACAACACTCTTAAAATCCAACATGCATGGTAACTTATGTTATATATTCATTATATTATATTTTTCCAATCACTTTATGACAGTCATTACTACTTACTGCGAATTATGCGTTTATTACTAATACCACTTAAGGTGAAAATCTTTTCACATAATGACTTAAATATGTATTTTTTATTTTTTCGGCCATTTTTACCTTTGATACGTGTATTGCTTTAATTGTTTTGTCATAAATTGTGCTGCTTTTCTGGATTAGTTGCCTGCATTTATGAATTATCAATTCATGCACTTGCTTTCCACATCTTTAGTGGACGTGGATGCCCTTTTCCCATTGGAGTTGGGATGGTCTGCTTATGAACAACATGTGTGATAGTTATGGATAATTGAATTAATTATTAAATTGATTTCTGGGTAAGGACTGCATAATGATTGGGTATGCGTACTAATTACAAGGTATTTCCAATTGGAGAAACGACGACAACCATTATGGATGGCATGCGAATTGATTATAAGCCTGCCTCAAATATGGTTGATGAGACAAATGACTTGACTGTATATGTTGTTAATTCCCAAATCAACATCATTTTCCTATTAATTGCTTTAACAATCTTTGATGCTGTTTTAAATTGCAAAAGTGAAATAGAAGTCCATGTAGGTGAAGTAGTCACAAGAACACAGCAACCATGGGAGGTAGAGCTATCCGAAATGAACCCACAATACTCGTGGTATTAGACTAGGCTCATGCAATTCTCGAGCGCGTTGGCTAGCTTTAACATCTTAATAAATTGTCGGGATTTCATGATGAAATGACACTCAAATTCTTGCAGAATTTGCAGGATGGCAGCACCACAGTAAGGGGCAAGGAAATAATGGTGTCTGAAGCAGTCATAGATGAAGTCACTCGACTTCTGGCTGAGGGAACACATTGGACAGACAAGCACGTCCTTCTGCACAATACGGTTGCAGTGTTCTAGGACCTAGGTGAGCAATTAGTGTGAAAAGGGAAAGGGATTGGCCCTTCAGTGTTAAGACAACCATGGCAGGAATTCGTAGTCATAATGCAATAGTACATCACATTAAATGGTCTTCAGGATTTGGTAAAGCTTTGCCAACTCAAATTGTTGGCCATCCTAAAACATAAAATTTCACTTAATTTTCTGTTTTATTTGAATTTTCTATTGCATGGTGTTGCTCGACGAGTTAGGAAAGCTAAGGACCTATTGATGCCTCGAAAATCGCTACAACAACATTGGGGGATGACCACCCGGTCCGGACCTTAATACAGCTCCTTTTCCGTTTGGGATGGTGGCTCCTACTGGATATAATGGGACCAGTTTCCCAATAATGAATAAAAGGGGTGGATGAGTGATGGGTTGTCTGTTCTAATGATAGGCGAATAACTTAATCATCAACAAAAAAGAGAATAATACTAATGCCGGGAACATTATTCTTTTAAATGCAGCGTTTATGATTTTGTCTATTGCTGGCATGTAGATGACCTGTTAAAAAACATAGATATTATTCATTCGAAGATTATTCATCTAATAGTTAAACAAATGATTAAGACAGATACGATACTATAAACAGCATAGTGGAATGCATAAAGATGCTGTTTAAACATATTATTTATATAATATATGCGATAATAGCGAAAGCGATCAAATGACAATTCATATAACAAGAATGAGTCCAGACATAGATAATAGTACCATATGAGCTGCTAATCAATCCCAATATCAATCGCTATTTGAAGTTCTTCCTTCGAAGCAGAAATGCTTTCAAACAAAGACAGTAGTGCACATTTGTATAAAAGCTTCCTTATCAAAATCGGAATGATTGGGCCAGTTTCTTAAAAGAATATCCCTGAAGTACAATAGTGCAACTTCAGGGTTTAAGTCATATACAAAACTTTACGACCCTTTCTAAATGCATGGAAGGGTCTATAAATACTACTAAACTAAAAAAATCTATGAAAACAAAATCCTACTTAATTGGTATCAATTAATAATAACTATCTTCTTGGCAGCAATATGGCAGTCGACGATGTGAATCATCACTCAGGTTGTTTGCCTTTATACCTGAGCTGGCTTATCGCAAGCATTGGCTCCACTTGGGGTAGTCTGTTGAGGCGAGAGCTGAGTTGGACAACAAAGGTGGCATCCTGAATATCGAGGATAATAGACCCGATCGCATCTGTGAGGCATTTGAGGGCGACTCTCTGGCTGTGTGGCTTCACTAAAAAGAACCAATAGGCATCCCATGTCAAACTGTTGATTCCCGCAATTAACCTTCCATTTTTCTCCAGCTCTGGGTAAGATGACTGCTCCAACATCTTCGTTGCTGTTAATTGTCCTGGAGTACATTGAGAAATCATGTTAGACAAGTAAAGAGTATTATTAACCAATTCAACCAGATTACTAGTGGTTGTCTTGCATCTTAAAATCGCTCTTTCTGCCTTCATTAACTGAGATTGCCATTCTGTAAATAATATTTCTTTGTGCGATTCTAGGATCCTTGGTAGGTTAGCTGCCTGTCCCTGATCGGAATCTTGCCATTCCAGAAAATTTGTCAATGTTTCTTCGGCTTGATCCAAATATGTCCTTGCCTTTTCTACTTTTTCACGTATGGATGCCACTAAGTCGCACAATGGTTCTGCCTGGGTGATTTGCTGACACAAAAGCTTCATCTGATTTATCAATCCTTTGTTTAATTGAAATGCCTCTGCTTTAAACTCATTTATCTAGGGGAACTTCTTTGTTTGCTCAAGTTGAGCTGATAATTGAGCAATCTGCTCATCTTTGGATTTCAGCATTTGCTCAGTTGATGCTTTTAGTTGCGCCAATGCCTCCGATAGCTCCTTTTGCTTTTGGACTGCACTGTCGTCAATCCTTTGTTTTTCTTCCTGCAATTGCTTAGTCAGTTGATTGTTTATTTGTTGTTGTACTAGCAATTGCTGTTCTGCCTACTCTGCCTTTTGCTGCGCTTCCGATAATTGAGCCTATAGTGAAAAGATATCGTGATCTTTTGTCTTCAATAAACTGGTCACCTCTGATGCTTTGTCTATTGTCGCTGCTGAATAAGCTCCAGCATATTGCGATAGCTTTGTCAAATCATCAGAGGGATCAAATTCCTCTTTCCATAGCACATTGCCCGTTACTGTTTGTTTTGGGAATAAAGAAGGTTGATCAGTCCTTCTCCTCTTCCTCTGTCGTTTTACTACAACTTTATGCCTTGGGCTATAGAAGACGTCCAAGGGAGGAATCTCTTCAATCTGTAAAATAACTTCGCCGGAAGGATCCTTTGGGATTATTTCCACTTCTTTTGATTTGGGTGGGTCGTTGGTTTCACCTGAAACCTGCTTTGAAGTCGCCTCTTGTGTATTGACTTCTTTTGAAGTCTCTTCATCTTTAGAGCACTCCAGATTGCCGATAATCGAATTAAATTGCTGCCATTCTTGGAGCAATTTCAGATCAATCTGTGTATCTTCATTTACATTTAAACTGCTCTGTTCTTGCTCTTTCGCTTGGGTCTCTTCTTGTCTTTGCTCATGCAGTTCCTCCTGTTGCTTTGATGCAATAGGAGGTTCTTTATCACGTCGCTGCTCAGGCTCGCTTGATTCTGTTGTTGGAGTCGTCGCTAATAGGTCTAGAGGCAGAGTTTGCAACCTCTACTCTCTAAGTCTGTTGAATTCGACTAGCCCTTCATGTTTGTATTCAATTATGGTGAGCGATTTGACTTGATACATTGACTCGGCCGATGCGAACAAGTCCTCAAATCTGTCTTCTTTATGCTCGAACTTGGTCAATTTGGCTTGTTCGAGTGCATTATAGGCGACTTTGTTTGGGTCGAATCACCTGCTCGGTAGAGTTGCCAGGGTTAGTGAATTTATTTTCTCAGCTTCTTTCTCTGCATGTTTGAAATCATGCAGAGTGTAGATACCAATTCTCAAAGGAAAAAGAGGGCCAGTCGTGCTTCTTAGCTTTCTTCAGAGTTTGTGTAAACCCATCGGCGATGATCTGATAGGCTATTTCCCTGGCCAGTAGTTTATCAGGGATGTATAGAGGAAGAACGTGGGGCTTGGCTTGACTGCCAAAAACTCTGATATAAGTGAACTTTTCCTCCCCGAACCAACTCTCTATGGAAGTTAAATCAATCCCTGCTTGGTAGGAAATCTTAGGGGCAGGCTTATTGAAAATAGAATAATGAATGGGCAACATGAAACCGTTGCAGATTTGATACAAATGGTGTTTGTAGTTGGTCTTCCACAACTTTTGATGGTATATGTGGACGGGTGGGGGGTATTGCGACGTCCACCTCCATCCGAGCACAGGAAATTCAGAATTAAAACACAAGACATCTAATACATAGGCACTGTAGTAAAATGGGGGAATGAATCTTTCAATGACGCGGGACTTGAATCTGAAATCAAGAATTGTGGATGCTAGCTTATCGGACAGTATATCTGCCCAATCCATTATTTCACCACTACATGTCACCTCCATTAAGGGGACCATTTCTATGGTAAAATTGGCAGAATCATGTAATCCCCACAACCTGCACATCATTATTCCAGCATAGCAATAAGGAGAGCATAGAGAATCGACCGAGTACTTACCCGAAGATTCGTGCTTGTGCTTTGCTGGATTTTGTCTCCAACCTCGAATGGGTTCAGATTTAGTCTCATTCTCAGCTCGGAATTTCTCCAGGAATGTCGTGTTATATTTCTTCTCTGCCTCAGGCAAATGATACATTTTCCTTAAATCATCGGCTTGAAAGGAACCGAAAATTCTCCCATCCGTGGTGCTGAAAGTTCTGTCGGTAATCGGGATTTCCTGAATCGCCCATCTAACCACATCTGTATATGCGAGGATTTTCTCCCGAGCCGCTATACGATGAAGAAAAGAGTTGGCTAAATCGCTTAGATTAGCCTCGGATTTGCTAGTGCTGTCAGCTGAGACTTGTATTGCTGTCACCCTTGGCTCTTCGGCTTCGATCAGATTATAGGTGCCTTTCGAAGTAGTTTTGAAAATTCCTAGTCATGTAGTGTCCGATATCAGACCTTTCTTTTTAGTGCTTGGATCAACGACAGGTTGCCCTGTGGCCGGCGAAGCGGAAGCCATTGTGGTTTTCTTGGACTTCTTCCCCATTCTGGTTAAATCTGTTTCTGTGGAATAATTCTGCACAGAGATGATAATGGACGTAATACAGAAAATGATAGTGTAAATCGAATATGACTGAGATATATATTGATGAATGCATGGCGAACGATCGACCTAAGGTGGCCTCGGATAAAATCTGTAAAAAGATCTCAGGCTTACTGTTTCATTAAATGGCCGTTAAGACCTATCAATCCTATCAATGCTCGTCAATTCGATTAATGGCCGAATGATTTATTTGAAGCGTGCCTTGGGTGTTTTGGCGGTTGAGCGCAGATGAATGGCTCTTCGAAAGATAAGGCCTTAAATACGAATAAATCGTATTAAACCCGCTTTAATATTTCCTTTGAAATCTGCGCTTTTTGGCTTTATCGCAGTCGGGCGTCGGGGGAAATCATAAATCGTTATATTGGTTCCATTTGGAATCCCCGATCGCCGATAGTGATATCGCATCGCGTCGGGAGTAGCGAGTGGGGCAGTTTTAAAAGCACGCATAGTTGATTGTCGATCGTCGATAGCGATATCGCATCGCATCAGAGCACAAAAGGAGTTTTAATTGCGCCAATTCATTATCGCCAATACCTGATAGCGATATCGCATCGCATCGGAGCAAAAGGGGGCTTTGTTGTGCTTGGTTCATTATCGCCGATATCTGATTGCGATTTCACGTCGGAGAAAACCAATGGGTCCTTAAGTTGTGTTCCTTTTTTCATTGCGATATGTGATCTTGCGATCGCTTTATCGCAATGACAAAAGATTAATCATTTATGTTAAGGCTTTTGATTGGTTTATTCGAAAAGGTTTTTTGGTAATGCTTTATTTTATTTTTTCGGACCTTTTTGAATAAAACTAAATTGGTACCAATTAAAACCAAAAAAAAAAGGGACCCATTTCATATTATGGTTTTGGCATAATAATGATATGAAATGGGGGGTTGTTGTAGGGCACAACAGGACCCACGCACCGTCATGAACCATCATGGACTAATAAAATTGATTATCATGCACGGACTGGCCTAGCAGCAACTAACTTGGGACAATATTGTAAATCCCACTCTGGCCGCATCTCTAGAAACCCCAATAACAGAACAGCAAGGGCCTAGATCCCCATGTCCAAGAAGGACATTGAAGAGGAAAAATTCCTTTGTGCCCTTGAACCTAGCAAAACGCAGGCACTTTGTGCGGGTGAAGTCCCAGGGACATACCCCAATTGAAAGAAATGAGGTCGGGACATCGCTCACACCACCTCCAAGTCCGTAGAATACCCCTTTGAAAGACTATGAATAAGAGGTGGCCAATGTACTGGAAAACATGGGGATGTTTTGCAAGGGAAGAGAAAATTTTGAGAATGTTGAAGGCAATGTTTTAAGACTTCGACTCAGACTCTGACTCGGCCGAGCAATGACTCCGACTCCTACTCCGAAACGGTAGTGACTCGGCCGACTCGTTTTCAATGACTCGGTCGTTGTAAAAAATACATTAAATATTTAGTTTTTTGATAAAAAAACATAATTTTGAAGATTTTAAACATAAT
>APFE031000554.1:40463-60082 GCA_000404065.3 Pinus taeda | reverse complement strand
AAGCATGAGGTCTATGCAATGTGCAGTGCATGGGGTCCAAAAGATGGTCTTGTGTTTTTCCTCTAACAGTTTACCAGCAAGAACATAGTTAGAGGCATTATCTGTGATGATTTTCACAACATTAGCCACCCCCACCTCCTCAACAACCTGATCCAATAACTGAAACAACAGGTGGCCATCTTTTACCTTATCAAATGCATCAACTGATTTTAAGAACATGGTTCCCTGTGGGCGGAATACAAGAAAGTTTATGATGGTACGGTTTCTTTGATCAGTCCATCCGTCTGACATGATTGTGCACCCTGTTCTCGCCCATGAGTTCTTGAACTCTTGCAAATACTCATTAATGGATTCAATTTCTTTCTGCAAACGAACCCCCGTTAGCTCATGCATAGTAGGGCCTTTGAAACCTTTTCCAGCAGCATGTATGGCTTCAAACATAGGCTCATAATATGGTGAACGAGCAGCATTAAAAGGGAATATCAGCATCATACCACCGTCTAGCTATGTAATCACAAGCAGTCTCCCTCAATTCTTTCTTCCAATGGTCATCTAAAGTGGGCTGCATTTGAGGTTTAACAATTTCAGGACCATGTGCATCTGATGGAGAGGAGGCCGGAGTGAAAAAACTTTTGATAGTCACATCACGGTCACCCTTTTTCATTCTACCCTTTCCCTTATCTTGAATAGAACCAAAAGAGGGAGGAACATATCGGAAAGGATTGGATGCATTGGTTTGAGGGATAGAGGAAGAACCCTCAAAATCATAATGGGGGTTGGCAGCCATCATTTTTTGTATCTCCCTCTTCCTCCCAATTTCAGCCTGTAATTCTTTTTGCCTAGCCTTATCTTGTTTAAATTTCTCAATGTTGGCCAACATAGTCTGCCTAATCTCCCCAATTTCTGGTGATTCACATGGGGTAATTTGGCCTCTAATCCCTGCCAAGTGTTGCTTCAGCCTATTAATGCCCCCTGGACCCTCCTTAATTTTCCTATGGCAAAATTTGCATTGCATTTGACTATCAACCATTTCAACATATGCCCATGCAACATCTCTTGCTTTAGGTGCCATTTTTGGAATAGGAAATGAAAGCAAACAATCTGAAAATGAAAAAAAAAAAACCTTGATTCAATGTTCATTTATTTGACAAAAAACAGTCTCTAAGCTTTTTAGATATGCACCTCAAATTTACTAAGCAAAAACAGATTTATAGAGGTGAAAAAAAATACCTCCAGGCACAAACTGCCTCCTCAAGCTTGCTCCAAGAATCAGCTCCTTAATGCTGGTCCAGATGGCTGCCCAAGAAGCTCCTCACTCCAGCTACAATGCTCCTCCAAGACTCCTCACTGATGCTCCAAAATAAGCTCAAGAATTGCTCGCTAACTGTCAAAGAAGACTCTCACTCAAATGCACAAGACTACTGTGAGAGAATGAGAGCTCTTGGGTGAGTTAAATAGCTTTTGGGAGGGGGATATGGACCCCAAAGATGTATTAGAATTAGTGCATTGCTGTTTGGAGTCCACCAAAACCCTAAAATTCATTACAAATCCACAAAAAACACTTAACAAAATTTCTGTTTGCGTCCGGTTTGTACCCGCCCGTGACCCGACCGTTTTTTAGCGGACCCGGCTGTTTCGACCGAGTCAGCAATGACTCGGCCGACCGAACCGGTTTGGCTGCCGTTTCATTGCCCAAGCCTTCGACCTGGACCAACTTGGCCGGGTTGGTGCTGACCCGGCCGGTTTGTAAAACACTGGTTGAAGGATGGAATTGTATCCCCAACCAGTGTGCCTCTGTTGATAGCCCTGGTTGTGATCAAAGCTAAGGACCCACGCACCATCATCAACCATCATTGACTGATCAAATTGATTATCATGCACGGACTGGCCTACTAGCAACTAACCTCGGACAATATTGTAAATCCTACTTCAGCCGCATCTCTAGAAACCCCAATAACAGAACAGCAAGGGCCTAGAACCCCATATCCAAGAAGGACATTGAAGAGGAAACATTCCTTTGTGCCGTTGAACCCAGCAAAACGCAGGCACTTTATGCGGGTGAAGTTCGAGGGACATACCACAATTCAAACAAATGAGGTTGCGACACCGCTCACACCACCTCCAAGTCCGTGGAATATGCCTTTGAAAGACTATGAAGAAGAGGTGGCCAAGGTACTGGAAAACATGGGGATGTTTTGCGAGGCAAGAGATCAATTTGAGAATGTTGAAGGATGGAATTGTATCCAGAACCAGTCTACCTCTGCTGATAGCCCTGGTTGTGATCAAACCCTACCATTTACTGATTTATTAGAGGAACAGAGGTTGTGATTCCCTTTTGTCGAAAAACCCCTTGAAGCTGAGGTGCTTGAAGAAGAAGCTATTAGAGAAGCAAATCAGACAGAAGATATGAGTTCAATGGACCCCCCAGCTGAAGAAAATCCTTCAGATGAAATCCTTGGAGGTGAAAATCAACCAGGCAATACTATTTTTTGTAAGTCCCTTGAGGACGAGGCCTGCCCAGAAGAAAACCCGAGAATGATAACTTCTCAAGGGACAACATTTTATTGGGGTCCCCTGAGAGAAACATTCATGATGAAGAACTAGAAGTTGAAGCTCCGTTAGGAGATATAGTTCCAGTTGAAACCCTTCGTGATGATGACACAATACCACCTGAGCATGAACCTGAGGACATCCTCATAAAAATGCTTAGAAAATATAGAAAACATAAGCGAATAATTGGGCAGCTAAGACAGTGGTTAAAAGAGGCAACCAGTGTTGGAAGTAATACTGAGGGGGGGGGGGGGGGGGGGGCGTGAATCAGTATTATCAAATCAAACGCTTTTTCATTTTCATACTCAGATACATATACGCTACTTATGTTAAGGGAACCTATGTGTACACACAACTGTGTTTAATAAAACTAGCGTATATGCAACAAACTTATGATTGAGTTAGTTGATCTTCAATGAGTGCATCAAAACATTATTAACCATATGAATACTAAATAGGTGCAGTAAAAAACATAACAGATCATCACACATAAGAAGCACACATGAACACCAATATAAGGTGGAAACCCAATGTAGGTGAAAACCATCTGTTGCAATCCGTCTCTATATTCCTTTAATAAGAAACTTCTGTTTACAATAATTCTGCACTAGTGCAGTCTCATACCAGTACGCACGCTGCTACCTACAAAAGGCTACAACCTTCTCTTGTTCTCTAGCTTTTCCTGGAAGGGAGTTGCAACCCCCTTAGCTCTTGTACTAGCGTAGGTACTAGTACATTGGTGCTGACCTATAGAAGGCTACAACCTTCTCTTTTCTTCCAGGGAACACGTTTCATAAATTTTCAGACTGGATCCATGAATAACATCAACCAAACATCAAGTATATCTGCATCAACCAATCTTCTCTGTACAAACCACCACTGAATCAAACAATCTTTTCTCTGAAAGCTATAACCATAATACAATAACAGTAACCAGACACCAATCCTGAACCTAGAACACTGCAGGAATAAATAGAAGCAGTTAAAACATATTTCATGAGATGTACACTACTTCAATATGTAGAACCTGTGTGCATATCCTTCTGCATCAAGGCCAACAAGCGTATACGCTGTTTTGAGTTAGTGAACCAGCGTGTATACGTGCCTCTGCTATGCTGAACCTGCGTATAGATCTATCAGTAGAACTTATCCTTCTCCATGCCCTCAAGTTCCTCCTTGATTCATATCTAATTATGCACCATAACCCACTGATCAGTATTCTAGATCTTGCTCTTCATAAGATATTCAATACTTAAGTCAATGCATTTGTCAAATGATCTCCTTCCCCTTTTATAGTCTTAGGCCTTTCTCAAACCATGGTCCAAAACCATAGAGATCCAATACCAGGGAGCCAATACCTGGGTTCAATACTTAGGACACAATACCAAGGTCCAAAACTATAGGTCCAAATATCATGGACCCAAAAATAAGCTTTCCCACATGTATGCACTTTTCTGTGTATGAAAGTGCGTGTACATGCAAACGCGACTTTTGATCAGCAATCCCGCGTGTATACGCAACCTGGTTAAGAGGAACCTGCGTATATGTATTTTTCTTCCATTCTGAGAGCTTGAACTGTGATCTGCCATCTGAGTGAGTTGCCATCAAGGACAACACCTGTGCCATAGTGCCAAACCTGTGTCATAATGCCAACAATCAGAGTGAAAAAATTGAAAGTGGAAAGGGAGACCATAGGAACACAGACAGAGCATTGTTCTGGAAAGGATGCTGAAACCCAAACTAAGATTCTTTTGGTCTGTTCAAAGGAAACTGAGACATAGCCATGTCTTATAGAGGACATTGAAATTCCAACTAAAGGCCCCTGTGTTTGTTCGCAGGAGACCCAAACAGACTACCCTACTATGAATGTTGTCGTTCAGACTAATGCTGAAGAAAGCATACCAATTGATTGTTTCATAACTCAAGAAGCAGCTAAGGCTGCTCTCCAAACTAAGCCTATGGAGACACAAGATAATGAAGCCCAAACAGAGGAGAGACCTACTTACATTCCCTTAGTAAGGGAGGCATTTATTAGGAGACTGCAGAATGAACTGCTGAAGGTTCGACAAGAATTAACTCAGCACAAGGAGGAGGTAGTGCCCCTACGTATACATCAAGAATTAAGGAAAACGTTTGAGGCACTCATAATGACTAAGGATGAGACCTTTGCTTAGTACAAGGCTGAACAGAAAAAGGTTGAAAAAGAACAGGACAAATTACAAAAGGCTAAAGAGCAGTTGGAGACTGTCTTCTCGCTTTATTCAGACACCCTGTCATGCAGAGCCCCTGCTACAAATGATGCATTATCCCTCCTGGAAAGGTACCTCCTGCTGAAAATAAAGATGTTAAGGCTGGGAAGTCTGTGGAAATCAAAACGACCTCGGACTTTGTGAAGTTCTCCAGAGAGCAGAACGAGTAGGTAAATCGCCTCCTCTGTGAACTTTATATGCACAAATTCTTTTTGTAAGATGATAGAGACAACAACCCTGGACCCTTTATAGGGGATGTCCAATTCCAAGCATTTCTCTCTTTCGCTAATAACCAACTCAAGTAGGCCAAGGCACGCAATAGCTTAAAAAAGCATGAATATGGAATCGACTTATGGGTTAGAGGGGAACCTACAAAACCCCTGCATCTCTCTGTCAGGCACAAGCAATTTATGAAGTGAGATGGTGTTGTGGGCCAATTGGGGCCATTTCACATAGATATTATACAAGCTGGAAAGGAGTGCTTCCAAGAGATTAAGGAGGAAGCCTTGTATGCAACTAGAAAAAGGTGGGAAGTCCCCAGCACTACTGTTAGAAAACAAGAACCATTTGGATACCAGAACTTTAAAGAAGCCTCATCTTGTTTCCATAAGTACAGTAACATGGTCTTAACCGTGGGGCCGTAATAGATAGGATGTCGGTATAGAACTCCAATCATATGGTATGCTCTAGGTAAGTATCACAATGCCTACAACTTGAAGGATCAAGAAGTTAACCAGGATTTTGCTGTACTTAAGAATAAAAATGGCTTCAAAATTTATAGGGAAGAGGTATATCCTGCCTATTCCCTAACTCAGCTACACCTAAACCATTTAATTGCATGAGGTCATGCAACAAGGTAAGCTGGGGAGTATGTTGGGTCAAGAAAATGGTATGTTTTTTCCTTGTTAATAGTTTTATTTAGCACTCATCCTCACATGATTATATCTAGTTATGAATAAAAGTAGAGGAAATAATAACTAAAGTCGAGTAAAAGTAATAAATAACAAATTAGACTAATCTAAGAAGGAAAATCTGATTTTTACTATCTTTATGTGCAAAAGACGCCAATTGATCGATAGTTGCTCAATCGACAGAATGACAACGTCTCATAAGGGAAAGAGATAACGTCAGAGGCAAGGCAGGACATCGGAAGACCGGGCAAACCAATGACTATTTTATGACAAAATCAGATCACGTATAGCGAAATCCTTAGGATCCCCAGATCATGAAGATTCTCTTTTATCTATTTACTTTCTAAATGTAATATGTAAGGCCGAATGGCAAAACTGCATAGAGTTCATAATTTCTCAGTTTGTAATTATTCTTTTGGACATATACTATTGTTATCTTGGATGATGTAACTTGGTTACTTATTTTAATGAAGAAGGATTGCGTTTAAGTCATACTTATATTCTGAGTATCTATTAGTGGAGACTTCTGGCGACTCTCGGCTGAGTCAAAAGAAGATCTACTGCTTCACCTGTGTCATAATATTTTCTATTTTATTCTTTACTACTTGTTAACGTTAAGTTCATATTACTTTTGATTACCACAAGGATTGTCGATTCAATTTGCTTTTGTTATTCATCCGAGATTCAGATATATCCATGTGTTATATATGAGTAATGCTTTTGATTGAATTAGTTATGCTAGTCCAGTTCAGATCGTTGTCCATTTCAAGTAATGTTATCATAGATTTCAGAGATAGAATTGATTGCTTTATGTTTATACAGTCATTTTCCATTCAGATATTGTTTGTTATTTTAGTATCGTTTGTTGTTCAATCCAGATTTGTTGTTCAATTAGGATTTTCTGTTCAATTATCATTGTTTTCAATTATTATAGTTCTCTTTCATGGGTGAGCGAGTTAGCTTCAACTCCATTTAAGACTGCCAAGCATGATTCTTTATAAGTTATATTCAGATCCATTTGCTTTCATGATAGGTTAAGTAGAATTGCAGAGTGTGTTATGAATTTCTTTCAGAGTTGTTTAGATTGAGTTTGAAGAAGATAGTCATTAGCAATTGCAACGATTTGTTATTAGTTGACCTCTAAATTCACTGCATATATAGCGCTGACAGTCTTGAAATAAAAAGACTTTCCTTTGGTTGACAATTAATGTACGAATGAAGATTGCCTGTAAAAAGACATCTTAGTGCACCAACAGTAACACCCAAGATTTTATGGGCCCTGCAGTGGTTAAGGCAAGCAAAATTCTAGGGGTCCTAACTTGGTCATATTATATCCATTTGATGCGTATGATACCTCGTTGGAAAGATCTCTCTGAGTACAACATCTATTAATACAATTTCCACTGAAATCGTCGGTTTTTTTTCCATAAAACATCGTTTAGGGCCTCAAAACGGCGTTGGAAGTTGAGGACTTGAAGAACTGCCAAAAATAGTAAATTGTGCTATAATTAAGGAAACTGAAAAAAACTGCAAGAACGATGGTGAGGGTTTTTACAGGTCTATTTGGGCACATCAGTCTCATCATTCAGATGAATACTGTTAGGGCTCATCAAACTCTAATTCAGTTGCTACATGCCCTAGACAAGTCATCACATTGAATGCCATCATTCCTGAGAGTTTCCTAGCCTGAAGACATCCTGAAATGACTCCTTGAGGGACCAACGCAACCTTGGTTAGGGTTAAATGCGGTGCAGAGAACTTAGACCAATTCAAGCCTGTTGTACAGAGCACCCAGGCCCACTTTGACCTTCGCCAGGTGAGATTGAGCGAAATCTTCATAGGGTTCTTGGCATATTCTTTCATTCTAGATCATTCTAGAAGATTCCACCTCTTATCTTCTCCTGTGAGCTCGAAATTGGATAGGGAGTGAATCAAATAACCTCCTATCCTCTCATCCCTTCCTCTATGGAAACTAACTCCCAAATTGGAAAGCCATTCAATGCCTAATTTATGACAAAACCACCTCCACTTCCCTATAAATTAAGTACTCATCACAGTGATTAGGGGCTGGACTTTGAGAATTTCTAAGGAGATATTCTTGGTGTGAGGTTTGTGATTGTAAGTAAGTATTTTTATGCTACCAAAGTTTTGTGATTTTGATGTTGTGAAGGATGGAACTCAACCTAGATGAGTGACATGGGACCAGACTTCTTGGCTGTAACTCTTCCTTCTACTTAATAAAGTTGTTTACACCTTTTCCCATTTTCTTGATTTTATGTATGATGATGATATCTTAAATTCTTTCGATTCCATTTTCTTGTAGTAGATTGATCTCTTTCTTTGATTGGTTTTTGTCCTCTGTTTATGATTGCAAGTACTTATCGAGTGTATTGAGTTCGAGAAGGAGCGACGAGAGCTATTCAAAGGAGACAAGGGGAAGCAAAAGATAAAAAGTAGGTCCCTTGTCTTATTTAACTTCTATAGGAAAAGGCAAAACTCTTTAAATATGTTGATCTAAGTGTAGCAACCCACCTAGGGAAATTGTATTTAGCCGTAGATGGAAAATTCCACATAACAAATTGGCGACTCCGTTGGGGAACGATCATCGTTCCGGATAGTTAACCTTGATCCTAGTACACCCTAGTAGACTTCAATTGCCCCTGGAATGGCCTCTCTGGCACCAGCGCAGGCTTGGAGAGGACATAGAGTGCTGCAGATTACCCTTGGCTTGAGGACAGTGCTTTGAAGCACTCTTTCTTCCATTCAGGTCTGCACTGATCCTCCTTAGATAAAAAATCTCACCTTTGTTTTGACTTTTCCCAAATTTCCTTCTGTTTTTGTTTGTTGAAAGATCAATGATTGTTGTGTCTCTTAAATCAATTTGTATATCTCTTCCTAGTCCTACCTTTTCCTTCATTGTTTAGTGTTTTTTAAATGATTTCTTTATCATTATCAATTCATTGTCAAAGTTATATTATAGTCGATTAATCCTTTCTAAAAAGAAAGTGTCACAAAAGTCTTCATTTCTTTCGAAAAGGAATTGTCATAAATTCTTCGTTCTTGCAAAAAGATTCATTGATTGTATGTGCATTGGTTTCCTTTTGTTCATCTCAACATTAAGGGAATTGAAAAGAAAAACTTGCATTGCGCATATTGTAGTTTGTGAATGCTTGATAGGAATAGCTAGGGAAATTGCATTAGGTGTGCTCTTTGCTCTTTGTCAAAGATCTGATTGGTCTATCCCTTACTAGCTATGGTTTTCATTGTTAATTGAATGAAAACATGTTTCTCATGTTAGTTGCATTCTAGGAATTGCAAATATACATCAACTGACGATCAATTCCGTGATGTTGTGCAATATGTACTGGGGCCATTGGAACCAGATCTCTCTAATGGATTCCTTTCTACATATGCCTTCCAGAGCATTGTTCTCCCATATGATGAGAACCTCTTGGAAGTCATGACCTCGTATGGGTCATGAACAAGGAATCTGAGCAGAGTTCCTTATCTTGTGTCAAACTCATTAAAAAAAATGAAGCAAGGAATATGAGGATAGTTCTTTTACTGTGTCAACCTCATTAAAATATGAAACAGGTTCCATGAGCATATTTCGTTGTCTTGTGTTAAGCTTGTTAAAAAATGAAACAAGGAATATGAGGATAGTTCTTTTACTGTGTCAACCTCATTAAAAGACGAAACAGGTACCATGAGCATAGTTCCTTGTCTTGTGTCAAGCTCATTAAAAAATGAAACAAGGAATGTGAGGATAGTTCTTTTACTGTGTCAAATTCATTAAAAAATGAAACAGGTCCCAGAGCACAGTTGCTTGTCTTGTGTCAAGCTTGTTAACAAATGAAATAAGGAATCTGAGCAGAGTTCCTTGTCTTGTGTCAAGATCATTAGAAAATGAAACAAGGTTCGCTGGAGCAAAGTTCCAAGTCGAGTCTTTGATTAGATCTCTAAAATCCCAGTGGATTCTTTCACTTGATCTTGTAAATGAACTTTCATTCCATCCACCTGATAGCCACTAGTAGTCTACTTAGGTGAATGCAATGAAGCTTGGGGGGCATGCACCTAGAATCGAGTGATCATGCTGGGGGCATGTAAACCAATATCAAGCATAGATCCCTATGGGTCAAGCTTGTGTAAGAATTAACCCATTTCCATTTTACACGCTTGGGGCATGTAAACCAAATCTAAGAATAGTTTCTTCATTTCAAGCTTGTGTAAACATGAAATTGAATCCAAGCATAGTTCCCTATGGTTCAATCTTGTGTAAAAATGAACCCATCTCTATTTTAACCCTCGTGATTGCCATTCTCTTAGCCTCTGCCATTAGATGAGCTTTGGTTTTTCTCCTTTCATCATCACTATCTACTTGGCCAATCATAGACTTTCACTTGGTTGTTTTACCCTTTTTTGAGGAACAGTTGTAATGAGTGGTCTTATTAGCCAACCTCTTGAAATAGATCAACATGTTTTGAGAAGTTCCAACATCACCGAAACCAGTTGCTATCCTAAACACCACTCATTCCTCAAAGTGGAGTCCTCTTTAAGCTCTTTCCAGACTCTCGAAATATGAAAAGATTGTCGAGCGCTTGTCCTTTTCAGCTCGTTAACGGATTGGAAATGACATCTACTCAGTATAATTTTAACCCTTTTCTGGACTGAGATAGATTACTTACGAAAAAGGAATACGTTGATCGACAATGGTCAATAGGTTCTCTCTTGTTTTATTTTACACTTTTTCGGACTTGAGAAACAAATCTACCAAACAGAACTTGTGGATTTTTATTTTTGTCCCTTTTCAAACTCTCCGAACATGAAAAGGACCTAGTTCTGGTTGTTTTTAAACTTGTTAAAACGTCAAATAGCAACAAACTTGTCCATCATGACAAGATCGAGTTTCAATTTTGCTAGACTTGTTAAAACATCACATATCGATGTATTCACCTAAAGGGTGGAATTATACAACAAGCATATGTTATCCTCCTCAAGCTTGATAAAAAACAAAGAGGTACTAGTTAGTAATGACTGGGGAAAGTGGGAAAAGGAGTAAACGACTTTATGGCAACAGGTCGCTCCTGAACATGACACTTTCATTTCATCTCTATGACTACTTGGTTGGGTTATCTTCTTGATGGTTATCATATCTATGGTCTATCATACCATCCATTACTTTGATTTTGGGTCAGTGTTGCCAATTGATTTAATGTCTCCGATATGTTCAAGAGAAGTCACTCACTAAAACTTCATCCTTTGCAATACTCATAAACCTTCATTTTCATGACCACTATTCCCTAACCTTGTGTCGTCAGTCACATTCTGTATCCAAAAATCATTACAATCATTTTGTGTTGTTGATGTGGGATACATCGAGGCCCTCCTACGACGAGTTGCTTCTTGTCGACATCAACACATTATCGAAAAAGTTAACTTAGAAACACCCTTTTAGTACCTTAGGGCTTGCATACATCAATGGCAAGTTTCTCGCTTCTGACGATATATTGACATCATTGGCCTTCGACCAAAAGAATTTTTATGGTGTTCGACATCAAAACATCTATTCACACCACCAAAAATGTACTGTAGTACCTTGAGGATCATTATCATTATCGATGATCTCTCTCGTGTCTATTAACCATCATTCGCTGCTAACCAGACGGTGCCTTCCCATGTTCGACTTCAGATCACACACATGATTAGAATCATACTTGAGTGAACGATTGAACAATATAGAAGACCCCAGATCTAGTTTCATCCATGCGGGCTGCGATTTCAAGAAAGTACCAAATCATCCGTACGATGGCTTTACACTGATGGTCATCCCATCCTGGGTCTATATCTGTAGACGACTATCTATGTACATGTACTGAAAATTTTATATGTTGAGAATGGGTATGCCTTCCCTCAGCGATCCATGAAAACTCCAAAATATCATGATATTATGTATTGTAATTGATGCAGGTTACCATCCGCTTCAGAACCTCCTCATCACATCGTAAAGCATATCACTTGACATTATTATTTTCAACTTCATGCTTTAGGGGGCAACTGTTACAACTCTATTTGGGCACATTACTCCCATCATTTAGATCAATACTTTTAGGGCTCGACAAACCCTAATTAAATTGCTACATGCCCTAGACAAGTCATCACATTGAATGCCATCATTCCTGAGAGTTTCTTGGCCTGAAGACATCCTGAAATGACTCCTTTAGGGACCAGCGCAACCTTGATTAGGGATCAATGCATTGCAGAGAACTTAGGCCCATTCAAGCCTGCTCTCTAGAGCACCTAGGCCCACTTTGATCTACGTTGGGTGAGATTGAGCGAAATCTTCATAGGGTTCTGGCAAAATTCTTTCATTCTAGAAGATTCCCAACTCTTATCCTCTCCTATGAGCTCCACATTGGATAGGGAATGAATCAAATAACCTCCTATCCTCTCATCCATTCCTCCATAGAAACTAACTCCCAAATTGGAAAGCCATTCAATGCCTAATTTATGACAAAACCAACTCCATTTCCCTATACATTAAGCACTCATCATGGTGATCAGGGGCTGGACTTTGAGAATTTGTAAGGAGATACCATTGCCGCGAGGCTTGAGATTGTAAGAAAGTCTTGTTATACTACCAGAGCGTTGTGATTTTGGTGTGATGAAGGATGGAACTCAAGCTGGATGAGTGACATGGGATTGGACTTCTTGGTTGTAAGTCTTCCTTCTACTTAATAAATATGTTTACACCTTTTCTCATTTTCTTGTCTTTATGTATGATGATGATATGTGTAAATTCTTTCGATTCCATTTGCTTGTAGTAGATAGATCTCTTGCCTTGATTGGTTTTTTTCCTCTATTTATGATTGCAGGTACTTATCGAGCTGATTCAGTTCGAGAAGGAGTGACAAGAGCTATTCAAAGGAGACAAAGGGAAGCGAAAGATAACAAGTAGGTCCCTTGTCCTATTTATCTTCTATATAAAAAGGCTAAACTCTTTAAGTATGTTGTTCTAGGTGTAGCTACCCACCTAGGGAAATTGTATTTATCTGTAGATGAAAAATTCCACATAACAAGGGTCCAAGTGGAATAGGTAGAAAGAACCCATATGGGGGTCTTTAACCGTGTTTAATCCATTAGAGACATTGTTTTATTGTTTGAGCATTATAAAGCCACGTAAACACATTTTTGAGTACCTAATGAAAAAGTCCCTACATGGAAAGCTGGACTAGGAGGTGTAGCCCAGGAGAGGGGTGAACTCCTTTATCATGTTTTGTGTTATGTGTTTTAGATATGGTTATTTTTCATTGTTTGGCTATAAAATTTGGTTAGATTTCACCTTTTTATGTGTTTAGTAAATTTATCCTCTACGCAAAACACATATAATTTTCACTCGCAAATTGTTAAAAATTTTCAAGTTTACATATTCAGATCATTTTTGTATCAGAGTAACTGGTTGTTGTGAAGGTTTGATTTGTTTGGAAGATTGTTTCTTATGCTTACAAGGTTGAAGCTAAAAAAAGGAGAAGGAGAACTTGTGGAGTGAAGATCTCAAATTGTTTCAAGGAGAAAAAACACATGTCAAGCTTCAATAGTCATGGCACATGAAGAAGTTCCTAATGGGATGTTTGAAGATGAAAAAACTTTTAGAAAAGCATTTTTTGAGATGTCTGAAATGGTAAGGGTTCTTTATGTAGAGAGAAATGCAAGGTTTTATGGAGAGAGCTCAAAACATCCAAAAGGAGATGTAAGAAAAGGAGACAAGCCTCCAAAAGGGAATGGAGGGAATGGTGACAAACTACCACTTTCACCTCCTTCATCCTCATCTTCTACTTCTTCTATCCTTTCACCAAAACAAACACCTCCAAATTCTCCAAAAGGACATCGTAAAACTCCTTTGTTAAAGCTTAATATTAAGTTTGAATTGCATATGTACAATGGAGAGGTAAATGCTGATAAATTAGATAATTGGATTCATCAGATTGAAGTGTATTGCGAGATACAAAGAATCAAAGATGACGAGTCCAAAATTCAACTTGCTTCTCTTAGATTGGAAGGTGCAACACTAATTTGGTGGGAAGCCAAAACTCAAAAGGACATGAAGAAACATGTTAAGGTTTTATCCTCTTGGAATGAATTTGTTGTTGCAATAAGAAGAGAATTTTATCCATTAGTATACATGTGAAAAGATTTTATGGATTGGAAAAGCTTTAGGCAAGCTAAGGGGCAAAATGTGCAATTTTATACCCACGAATTTAGAAAAAGAGCTTTGATTTTGGGTATGGATTTGTCCTCACAAGACTCTTTGCTCAAATACATTGGAGGATTGCGTAGTTACTTGAGAAATACCTTTCTCATGTTTAATGCTAGAAAAAAATATGGAGTTTGTGTACAGGCAACTTATTTAGAGGCAAGAGGGAAAAATGTTTCTGAAGAAACTAGTGAGAATTCATTTAGGTATGGAGAAAAAGGAAAAGGGAAGTTTAAAGGCAAGTATAAGAAAAATGTTGCAGTTATGAAAGAGGGAGAAAAATCACATGTAAACATGGTTCTAAAGAATGCCACGATGAACACCACTGTTGGAAACTTCATCTTGAAATGAGACCCAAAAAGTTTAATAACTAGGAGAAAGACAAGATTGTTGCAACTACACAACAATATTTAGGTTTTGATTTGGGAGATGAAACAAAGATCACAACCATTGGTTTGAAAGGTAATGACATTCCAAGTACTAGTTCTTCGAATTTTCTCAATGATACTCAATATGAAAAAACAAGAATAGAGCTTTTCCACATTAGAGACATTTCAAAACATACAAATATAGATACACTTTTTGATAGTGGCTGACAAGAAAACCTTATCCCATCAGACATTGTCAAGAAATGCATACATAGATTTGCAATCAATGCAAACTTTCTTGATGAGGCTGAACTTGATGTAGTTCCTCTTGATATATGTGGTATTGCTTTGGGAAGTCCAAATATTTATGATAGGAGAGCTATTTTTCATTGCGATAAGAAAAAATATCACTTGTTTAAAAATGGGATTGAGTAAATTGTTAGAGTGCATAGTAAGAAATTGATTTTATCTGTTATGAATGCAGGACAAATGAAGAGGATTGTTAATGCTAGTCAGAATTTTGCGTTGTTAATGTCAAAGCACAAGGATGTTGAGGAACCTAAAGCCTTTCAAGGATATGAATCAAGTTAGAAATCTAATTTTATTGAAGTTTCTATTTCATGTGATAAGATGTTTCAGTAGTTTAACAAGTTTCCTTCTAAAAGAGGTAAAAAAAAATGAAGTTCAATTGTAGCAGGATGCTTCATTGTTGAACATAGGTGTTAACAAGATGGTACTGTTAAATCATCCAGAGGTCAAAAAGCAAAAGAAAATGATATTTGACAAAGAGGACATTGGTCCCATAACATATTCTTGTGGGTTTCATAATGTTTTGTCTTTGAAGAAGGATGGTGAATGGCAGTGACGCACATTTGGTAAAGAGTTGAGCCAAGTGCAAGGTAGACATGTTAAGCATCATTATGGTGACAATGTTCAAGGTGAAGGGACTTTTAAATTGAATAACTTTCCTTTGATTGAAGGCAGAGGAGATAATGTTCAGATTTATTTAGTAGAAGTTTTCTCATCTAAACATCGTGAAGAATTGCAGCAAGGTCCTATCTTTGACAAAAATACAAAGAATTCAAAAGTGAAGTACATTCATGAAGAGCTCAAAGCGAAAAAAAAAAGGAGGTCCAAAAGCTTCGAATGGGATGAATGATCCAAGGGATTTCAATCCAACACAATTTGTTTCACTCAAAACTGATATCGTATGCTCCTAATATCGTGTTCTGATCAAATTGGTAAATAAGTAAATTTTGCAAAAAGGACAAGTGACTGAACAATTTGGGCTAGTGGCAGGCTACCACATTGCCTCACCAGATTGGTAAAAAAAAATCAAATTTATATTGTTCAATTTTTTAAAATTTCTCTTATGGCTCAAATTTTTTATTATATTGTTGTTTTCTAGGTGAAGGGAGCTAATAGTGGAGGGCAACGTGGGCCAACTGAGTGTTTACATGTGGCCTCTTGTGGTTGGTTGCAAATGTTATTTGAAGGTCGAGCTACCACTAGGGTCGAACCGACGACCTGGAAGCACCAACAATAGGCCCGCAATGCACCACATTATGTTTCTTAATAGCTATGGTGGAGGGGCACAATATAAAGTTTACAAAGTGCATAGTTGGGGGAGTGGGCCAGGCTAATTCCTATTCCATAGACACCCCAGTGCCCATGGGACTGCAAGCAGAGGGGCCAGGCTGCTAGGCTTTAGCTGGGCCCACAGCCATAGCCTACAACACCAAACCGTCGAAGCATGTGCAAGGAACCATGGTGGAAAGGCCACATGGCACCCCATAACACCGAGATCATGAAAATGAATAGGGGCCCAACCCCAAGGCACATGACCCCTAAGGAGCCAGCCCCAGGTCACTAGGACTCAATGCAACTAGGAGCGCGGGACGCCAAAGGGGCACAAAGTTAGGTCCTGGAATCTCGTCCCTCTATGCGGTCATATGCAACAACATGACCGAATTTTTCAGCATTGGGGGCTTAATGTATGGTCAAACCATCCTAGAATTTCAGCTGTCAGGATGGATTGTACGCCAGATTTATGCGCCGGTTACGGGTTTGTGGTGCACAAGCCGAGTTTAGGTTGAATTGGAGGATGATTAGTTGGGCAATTGAGCAAAAACTTGAAACAATCATAACTTACTCAAATTTTGGCCAAATAAGGTGAAGAAAGAACCTAGAAGGGGGTTTTTGATAGCACTAAATCCATTGGACACCTTGGTATTTCTGTTTGAGCATTGTAAAGACATATAAACACACTTTTGAGAACTTAATGAAAGAGGCCCTTCATTGGAATATGGACCAAGAGATGTAGACCAGGAGAGGGGTTAACTCCTTTCTCATGTTTTGTGTTATGTGTTTCAAATATGGTTATTTGTCTCTGTTTGGCTATAAAATTTAGTTAAAATTCACTTGTCTTATGTGTTTAGTAAATTGATCCTCTACCCAAGACACATATGATTTTCACTTGCAAATAGTTAAAAATCTTCAAGTTTACATATTCAAATCACATGTGGAAGAGACGTGGAAATAATGTGGCATGATAGGTGGTAGATAGTGATGTCGCATGAAATGTGCTAGAACAATGATGTGGTAGTGACTTGGTAGATGATATGGCAAGGCCTGAGGATTGACACTAAGAGCCTATTTTGGAAGGATTTGAAGTGTTATGGAATTGGGCCTTTTTCATGGTTTTGGAGTCTAAAGGTTCAAGTGTATCTAAGAATCCAAAGCTCAAGTTGATCACGTGTATGGTAGGTGAAATTAGGATAAGTTCTCATATCCTAGAATCCAGTGCCCAACGCAAGCATCATTCAAACATCTGGCCTAAAAGAGATATAAGAATTATTGTGAGAGGGAGTGGGAGTAGATCACTATATCCATGGAGCCATTTAAATGCCAAGGTATAAAGTCCTGAACTGGATCTGGATGTGCGTTAGGAAAAGTGCCATCTAGCCATTAAGCTACCAAAGGTGTAGAATTTGTTGTGAAGAGGAAGAAGGGCCTAATCTTGGATCGAGTAACTAGAACATGGTTGACATGCATCCTTTGATTAAGTAGTGGCGTAGAGACATTGCATGGTAGTAAACCACCTAGGTTGAAAATTGGAATCCTGCCCCTCCTTAAAGTTTAAATAAGCAAGGTTCCTTGATGTGACGTCTCAACATCCGTTTTTATTGGACACCCCCCGCTTTGAAATTGGTGGATATTCAACAATTTTTATGTTTGGTGTTTTAGATGCTGAGATTGGAACTTTTGTGTTTTAGACAGTATATAGTTAAAATGCTAGAACAAATTAAATTATGATTTGGACAAGACAAAGGTTTGTGGAATATAATAAAGGAAATAAGATGATGTGAGACCTAGTTCTTTCCCGTGAAAATTAAAGAGTTGTAGTTGTTTCTGACACCTCGAAGCACAAGTATCTCAAATTGAACAAGGAGAAAAGGCAGAAGAAAATAGTAGATGTAACAGAACTGACATAGAGTTGAAGACGAGTTTGTGCAATTGGTGAGTGTGCATATCAGTTAAGACATATAGCTACTATGAGTTTGAGAATTGTAGATCTGAAGTGTTGAGAATTAATTTGCAAAAAATAAATTTAATCGTGATGATATCAAAGTGGGAGAACCTTTTATTGGGTGAGGAACCTTAATTAAATTAGAGAATTAGAGAGAAGGAGGGCATTTTAGAACAATGATCAAAGAATATATTAACATTTGGTATTTAACAATTGTGTCAGTGATATTTAAGCTAAATAGCCTCAAATATAAGTTTTCTAATGTATGAAATAAGGAATCTAAGCGGTTGAGCAAGTGAGTGCTTGCAGACCATGGGATTGGAGTCCCCTTCAAGTGGGTGCCCTTAGATATCAGGTAGTTGGTGCTTCCAACAAGTGGGTTCTTGTAAATAAAAGGGTGTTGCAGCCTCTTGTGGGTTGGTGCCTTCAAAATTTGATGTAATTTGGAGTTGTTGCTTGAATTAACATCATAATCAAAAAGAGTTTGTGGTCTTCTCTGATATGGGTTTGCACTTAAACATATTTCGTTCAAACTTTATGTAATTGGTACAACCTTTCATTGTTGAATGTGTTTATGTGGCTAAATAATTGTTAAAAATTATAACATATTGATTCCCGCCACCCAAGTATGTTCCAAGTTTCCAACATGTTATAACTGGGCCACTAGGAATAAAATGGGTTTCATTATATTTGAGTGCATTTTGTTTGTTATGTAACCAACTCAAGTAAAAGATAGAAAAGATAGATCAACGCCTTATAATTCAGCCTCTTCGAGGGGGCAACCTCCTTTACATTACATAAATGAACATGCCCCTCTCCTTCAAAAAGCGTTGTACTCAACGCTTGAGTAGTTCTTGATGCTTCTGTATAAAATTCTTGTCCTCCCATGTGGAATCTTCAGCGGGCAATTTCTTTCAGTTGATGAGATACTCTGAAATTGATCCATTTCGTAGCTGTCGGGTTCTTGTTTCTGTGACTGCTCCAGGTTCTAATATCATTTTTCCTTCCTCTTCAATTTCTGGCAATATTATTTGAATTGGGATCTTTTGCAACTTTTGAATAAGTGGCCATACTTCTTCGTCCTTCTTCCATTCATCCCTTGCTTCATTTATCCAACCTGGTTGGATAATAGAAATAGCACAAAACAATGCTTCCACATCCTCATCCTTGAAGAGTCTTCCCATTCGGCAAGGTTGCCATTTTTTAAGTGCATGTAGTATTGCCAACATTTCCTTCTCATAAATAGCTTGCTAGAGATGTAGTAGTAAAAATACCCAATCACCTATTTCAAAACATTTTTCACTACGATGTTGATCTACCTGTTGTTTCGTTTGATTTTGTATTGAAGTGGCGTTATCCTTTAAAAGTTGGAGAACTTGTTGTTGATGCTCGATGTGATCTTTCATTGCTTGAACCTTTTTCTTCTTGATATGTCCTTCTATCTCTAGAGTTTGAGGAGTGGTAATTTCTTCCAATCTTTTACAAGATATGGTCAGATTCATTTCTTCTTTTTCAATGTGATCTTTCACTTCTTGCACCTCTTTCTTCTTGATATGTCCTTTCTTGAGAGTTTGAGGAGTGGTAATTCTTGCCAATGCTTTACAAGATATGGTCTGATTCATTTCTTTTTCCTCTGGGGTGGGGCCTTGGTGTATATCCTCTTCTTTTGATGTTTCTTGATCCTTTTCTTCCTCCTCTTCATATTCTATGTAAAATAATTTCTTCTCAGCACACTTATGACCTTTAGTGAATTTTCTATCA